>JAGFNQ010004378.1:216318-304769 GCA_024364735.1 Boesenbergia rotunda | reverse complement strand
TATGGTTAAATTATAGATGTGTCCAACAACCAAAACTAAGGATTGACCTCTGACTCCAACTATATTAATCATAAACTAATTTCATGGTTTGAACATGTTGAGGTTCAAGTCGAGCATGGATGTGTCCATCAACCCAAACGAGAAACAAAACTCCGGTTCTAACCATATTAATGGAAGGTGTTGGCCTTAATATTTTGTAAGGGGTTTTGGGTCTCATCCTTTTCTTTGAAGCACATTCATGACATATAATTATGTCATGTAATAACGATTTCCTTAATAAAGTATGTATATGACTTAATTTATCAAGTCTCATTAATTGAATTAGGAACCGGATTTCCTAAATCTAATTTCATACTTTATTCAAGGAATTGTTTTGGGAAACAATTTCCTAAATTATCATAATCAATTTCGGAAAAAATATGTTTAAGACTTTGATTTCTCTAAATCAAATCTTATTAAATTAAGAGACAGATTCCCTTAATTCAACCACATATTATTTTCATGAAAATCTTATTTAAAGAAATATACTCTATAGGAAATAATTTTCCTAATTAATTTTGGAGAGAATAATATGTAAGAGCGTCATCTCATAAATCAAATAAGGAAATTATCGTTTGAGAATCACCTCAAAAATTTTCAAGATTTGATCACATATTTTATTTATGGAAAATTAATATCAATAACTTAATTTGGACGGCTCCCCGAGGCTCAATCCAAATTATACATTTGACAGCTTAAATTCAATTTAGGAAATTTAATTATAACAACTAACTTTAAATTGGACGGCACCCCGAGGCTCAATCCAAAATAAAGAATTTTGTAAATAATTTAATTTCCAATTATGAATTTAAATGTCAATTAATATTCCCATAATTTGTCTAGACTTTCTTGAAAGAAAGTGCCCAAAATTGCGAGCTTTCCATAAATGGAAAGTTTCCAAAAATAAAAAGTTTTCAGAATAATTATAAGTTTCTGGTACAAAAAAAACTTACATTTTTTCAAAATTGGAAAATTTCCAAAATAGGAAATTTCCAAAATTAGAAAGTTTTCAAAAATGGAAAGTTTTCACAATTATCATAAAATTTTAGAAACAGAGATATATCAAAAGTTTGCGAAATTTCATGAGGATTTCCAAACCTTGAAATTCCTAAATCGGAAATTTATCATAATTGAAATGTTTCCATAATTAGAAAATTTTCCAAAATTGAGATCATGATAAAGTTTTCCGCAAAACAATTATATGATTATGTCGAACACTAACCGGCTCTGATACCACTGTTGGGACCGGGTGCATGTTGACATGGATGTGGGTTCGTAATTTTAAAATTAATTACGTGCAGCGGATGGTTTAGCATAAATAATTTCTCAAATTATTTAACCACACATCTAAGCATGCAACTTTATCTTGTGTAGACATGATCATATATTTAAAATTTTGCAGTAACGTAAACTAAAATACTTATTACCTCGCGTAACTCGAAGGAAGGGACGAGATCTAACCGTAAGCGTCCCTCGGAAGCTCCGCCTCTATTCGCGTCCACGCCGAGTATCTTTGGGGTGACTTCGTAAAGCCACGAGTTTCGTGTTCTCAAGAACTACTAGATTCTCCGAGAACGCGACAAGAAAAACCAAGAGAGAAGTAATCACATTGGAAAAACTCACTACCAAGGTTGGCCGGAATCACAATTCCGGTGAGAAGGAGGAAGATGACTTGCGCCCAATCCCAAGGTGATGATGGCCGGAGAGGAAGATCGTCCTAACGAAAGAACTTCGTCGCCTCGGTGCTTCTCCTTGTGCTCACGGCAAGAAGAAGGGAGAAGAACCTTGTGGCCGGCCAAGAGGAAGAAGGGAGGAGAGGGAGAGAGCCCAGGCAAGAATACTTCGATTTATTTTCAAGCCTTGCCTTGGGTCCTTTATATAGTGGCCTCTCAACCGCCAAGTCTCTTTTTCTTATGGAATAAATTTTCTATGACTTATTCCATCATGCCAAGTTTTATCATTTTTTTAATTCATGATAAAAATCAACCAAGTCTCTTTTTTCTTATGGAATAAATTTTTTTATCATGGTAAATCAACCCATGATTGATTTTATAAAATAAAATAAAATAATCCATGGTTCATTTTAATTTCCATGAAAAATAAACCAAACCTTGGTTTATTATATAAAAATTTATATCATCCATAATTTTATAAAACAAACCACACTTGGTTTATTTTATAAATTGAGCCAAAAACTTGGTTCTCTCCCTTTGTTGTGGCCGGCCAAGCAAAGAGGATGGAGACCGTCATTGGCCGACCCATCCAAGCCACGCCCCAATGAATTAAACTTATTTAATTGATCTATTAAGTCTTCAAAAGACTTAGCCATTTTACGCTTCCGATGCGTCTCTGAAAAATTCAGATTCGACTTATCGTTTGGCTTAACCAAACCTAATCTCTCTTGATTGGAAAATCCAATTTTCAACTCATTTTAAATCTCTCGGATTACTCGTAGTGCGTGTGACTAAATAGGCTTTCGATTTATGTTGGTCGTCTATAATTAACCAATTATAGAACGATCATGAGTGGCACCTAGTAGTACATCATGATCCCCAATTAATCGAAAGATCAACGGTTGACCTCAGAAACTATTCTGAAACCCTTTAGCAGCTATAATGAATCGTGCCCCATTCCCTTCACCATCTTATACCCACTTGGTTCAGGACATGGTCTATGTGTGTCAGCCCCTACTAGGCTGACTACGTCATACCTAGCCCAAGTAACGTTTTCTCGTCCTACGGATTCTAATTACTCTCATGTATTTAAGAGATTCATACTCTGAATATGTCATGCTCTGGCCAGAGGCTTCGAGTAACAATCCGACGATAGGCCTTGGGTATACATCTCCTCGCAAGGAGTGGTGAATCCTTTGTAGGCTGTTCAAACATCTTCGGGCACTTCGGCTTATACCCAATCATCCTGGGTCCACACCTCCTTGGAGATGCTTGCTTAAGATGTCAAAGTATAAGACTCCATGACCAAGATGACTTGAACACCGCAAGTCAAAGGAACATCGCACTTAAGCTGTAGTAAGAACTTCATTGACATATCTATATGTAGACTACCATATGAAGTTTTACAGCCAGTCACTCCAATGAACTAGTTCCCTTAACTAGCATTCATGTTTATCTCCAGACATCCCAATGTCACCAGCCAGTGAGAATCAGTTGATTAGAGAATAACCCATGCTAGTCTCAACAGAATTGATAGTGTTCGTATTTATCAATTCATCGACTAGGGACAATTTCAATACTTCACAATTGCACATGTAGAGATAATCACTAGTTGTGAATTCATCACAAATTCTCTCATGCTGTGAATTGTATTGCGGACATTTAGTAAATGAGTTTAAGATCTTAATCAAATACATAAACAAGTATACTCAAATAGTGAATATTCATTTATTAAAATAAATGATTACAATCATAAGGCGATTGCCTTAGGACACTTTTCTCATATCACTAACAGAAATTACTCTAAGAAGGGGTGGATCGATCTGGTGACCGATCCATGACTTGGGAACGGTCTGGTGACCAATCACGAAGAAGTCGCGATTTCTGATTGCACGTTGGGGACCGATCAGGTTGGAGCCTGATCGGTCTGAGTCCTTCCTGATCGGTCTGGTGACTGATCAGGAGTCACCCTGATCGGCCCGGTGACCGATCAATAGCTGACAACTTTATTTCAAAAGCGGTGTCAGACGTCTGATTGCGTTTCGATTTCGCTCTGATTTTCTCTGCTATCACTGATGTAACTTTGATTTTATTTACTAAACCTCTGATTAAGTGTGCAGGTGACAGGGATGGATTCAAACACTCAAGGAGGGTCAATGGGAGTCTTTCCTTGGAGCAAGTTTGTTTGTTTCTTCTTCTCAGGTCACAACGGATGGCGTGAGCTTGCAACGGCAGGAAGCTGACGAGCTGACCTGGGCTTGGCTGGAGAGTTCAGTGAGTCCAGAGATGGTCAGGATAGCTGAGGTTGTTGCAAAGAAGCTGGTGAGCAGCTGGGAGTTGCAGAGGCGTGCCTGGGACCTGGGATCAGTGAGCAGAGACTTAAGAGCACGGTGGCTAAGAAGTCTTAACAACAATTCTTGATTGGAAACTCTTCTTGCAGCTACAACTCTTGTGCTCTTGCGACAACTTTGATCCATCTTTTGAGCAACATTCTGATACTTGAGCGCTTGGAAGAAGAAACAAGGAGCTTGGCGAGTCCATTAGCAAGAAGACACGAAGAGGGAGTTCTTGTGTGAGATCTATGCTGAGTGGAGCTCGGTGAAGAGTTCGCTTGTGTTCTTACTGTCCTAAGTGCTCTGTAAGCTTCTCTTGTAGTTCTTGTGCTTATTTCCATTATTCGTTTGAAATCGCTGTGACGAGGTTACTCCACCGAGAAGGAGGTTACATTTCATATCCGGATTTTTGGGGCTTGATCTGCCGACGATCAAGGGATCGCCCACCTCACGGGCACGCCAAGGAGTAGGGGCAAGTTATCCCCGAACCTTGTAAACCCTCCTTGTTAGCGATCTCATTTGTTGCTTTAGTTTGTTTTTGTTCTTCTGTGTTTCTGCATTTCTCTGTTTCCTTTGCTTCCGCTGTGTTACTAACCCTAAGTGCAGAAATCCAAAAAAGTGAAAGCGATTTGTGTGTCTGGCTATATTCACCCCCCTCTCTAGCCATCCAAGTTCCAACAGTGGACTGGGCACTAAGTCCTGTTCATGGACTGGGCACTAAGACCTGGTCGAGGGCAGGGCACCGAAGACCTGGTTCGAGGAATTGGGCCCTAAGACCTGGCCGAGGGCTGGGCACCGAAGACCTGCTTCGAGGAATTGGGCACTAAGACCTGACCGGAAGTTGGGCACGAAGACCTGGTCAGGTGGATCGGGCAAAAGTCCAACCGGAGGAGCCGGTTGGCAAAAGGTAAACTCTCCTGTGAGGAGTAGGTGAGGACGCGTTCCCCGTCGAGGGAACAGTAAGCGTCGGTTCGACCTAGGGTTCCATTTGGGAGACCCGAAGTTAGAACCAAGACAGCTACAGCTGTAAATATTGGCTAACTTTCTTGCTTGTTTTGGTTTGGAACTAACCTTGGTTGCAGGGACCGAAGGAGTGTGTTTCTGCAGCTCAGAGCACCCCAAAGGTAGGGGTAGGAAACTGGGCTAGGCACCCGGGAGGTCCCAGGCTCCCAAGGTCAAAGCTAAAATAGCAAAGAAGCAAGAACGCTTCAAAATCACACTGGGCTAGGCGCCCGGGAGGTCCCGGGTGCCCAAGATCAAAGCCAAAGAGGTAATCGAAGCAAATCAGTCACGAAGCCAGCAGACCAAGCCAAGCTAGGCGCCCAAGAGGTCCTGGGCGCCCCAGTCAGCTCCAGAGGTCGAGTCAAAGGGGATAAGCGCTGACCGAGCTATGGATTGAGTTTTCCGCAGATGAAGGCACGTGTCAGGCGCCCCCAACGTCTCAGGCGCCCCCAGGAGCACTATAAAAGGGTGCTCGACCCCAAGGCTTCAGAACAACAGTTTTCATATGCTCCAAAGCTTTTCGTTCAAGCGCTACGCCCCGGCAAACTCCGATTTCGAGATTCCAGTGCCCACGACGTCCCTCTGCTCTGAAATACGATCCACATCGGACGTCGGTAACGAAAAGTGTAATTAGTTTCATTTACTGCAATATTTCTATATTCAAATTGTAAACTGTTTTTGCGCGATTATAGTATTGCCCAAAGTAAACGGTTAAGGACCGTGGGCCTTAGAGTAGGAGCCGACCGTGACTCCGAACCAAGTAAAATACTTGTGTTTCTGTGTGAGTTTTTGTTTCCGCTACATTCACTCTTTCCTTAATCTGAAGAAAAAGTTTTAACGATATTCACCCCCCTCTATCGTATCTCTCGATCCAACACCTAGGACTTCTTCCTGCACACTCAGTAAACAAGTTAGACAACAATAACATCTTAACTTCTGAACCCTTTGCCATTATCAAAACCCAGGTTTGACTTAGGTGATGCCTACACCAACAATCTTCTCCTTTTTTATTTATGGCAACCCGGTTCAAAAAGTTAAGTTAAACAAAAATAGGTAAAGTACCAGTTTTAATTTCCTCCCCTTGGAAGAAATCTCCCCCTGAGTTTTTCAAAAATTCGTGGGGTTTTTGAAAAAGTTTCTAAGTCTTTGTTTCTAAAATTGAAAAAGTTTTTCAGGTTTTCAATACTTAGAAAATTTTCAAGAAGGGATTTTTGAGTTAGAACAAAAATTTTCCAAAATATTTTGAGTTGGGCACTTAGAAAATTTTTCAACACATTTAGCTTTAGCACTTAGAAAATTTTCAAGAGAATTTTGAAGTTAACACTTAGAAAATTTTCACCAAAAGATTTTAGAGTAAGTACTTTAAAATTTCTCCTTACTTTAATTTGAAAAAAAACATTCTTTTCTCTCCTTTCCAATCTCTCCCCCTTTGACATATATCAAAAAAATATAGCAAAAAATTGAGTAATAAAAGTAAGGTGCTGTACTGAACCAATTCTAAGTATAAACTCGACCAAACCAACTTAAATTTTTTCTTTCGGGTCCTATCTAACCCAGTTAGCTATTTACTAACTGCTATAAATAGTAGTTTTCGCTAGGGTTAGCCAAGTTAAGTGTTCTGATCAAGTTAGATTTTCTAAGTTTGACACTTAACCTGATTACTGTTTAATTAGTGTTTAGTGCCCCAATTACTGCAGATGCACTGACTTAAAGAATCTTGAATCAAGGCATAGACCTATGCATCTCAACCCAGTCTAGTTTATCAATCAAAAGTACCCTAAGGTGCTTGTGAGATGCTGGCTTCTAGATCTATAGGTGCATGCAATTCTAGGGTTAGGGCCTAAGCTTAGTCCATTTACGAAAAAGCCCTAGTTTTAAAGGAGATAAGTTTTAATAAAAAACTAAGTCAAAAATCATTTTAAATGTCAAGCTAAAAATGATTTTTCACATAAGATAAGAAATAAAATAGTTTTTGAAAAACATAAATAGAGCAGTCCTATTCTACCAAGCATAACCCTAACTTAGTAGCTGGTAAAAGGCAGATAACTCATCAAGTAAACAACTAGAGATATGATAAGTGCATAAAGGGTCAACTGGTCGAAAGGAAGGACCAGCACAGTCAAACATGAGTCAAGTATGAGTCAATAGTACAATAAGGCAGCTGAAATCATCTGGTGTCTAAGAGGAGGGGCCCGGAGGAAAGAAACGACCGGGCGGCCAAGATTGGAACAAGGACATCATCTCGTCATGTCGGGCCTGATTTGCCTCATGTTCGGCTCGGAGGACATCCATGTACTCAATGTGATGTGCCTCTCTCGCCTGGCGATCGGCTAGAATAGCTTCCATGTGCTCGTTATGGTAGGCTCAGTTTACATCATGCTCTGCTTGAATCGCGTCGACTAACTCGATGTGGTGGGCTTCCGTCTCCTCTCGGAGGCTATGAACCTCTGTCTGAAGTAGTGTCACTCTCTCGTCGATCGTCGGAGGTGGGGGCTCGTCCATGTACTCTCGAATCTCGGCAGCAAGATCTACGATGTCGACCTCTACCTCCTCATCGGAATCGATATGGGCTCTGGCTCTCTGGCGTCTCCATGATAGACCCCCGGTAACCGAGACATCTATGCCCGCTAGGGAAAAATTTCTATACCCAATTTCGTCAAATTCAGTAATCGTGGTCATCTCTCCATTGGTAATATTGCGACCGTGATGATGAAGAAGAGAAGTGATGATGTGGCAGTAAGGGGTGCGTACCCGGCCCTTAGTGGTGACACTGGACGCATGTAGAATGGTGTGGAACATGTGAAGTCCAATATGTATGTCTAAGTGATGGATCAAGGCGTACAGCAAGAAGGTATGGAATGGTCGCATGGTCGCGACATCCCTAGTGTCAAGGGAAGAATGCAACGGACCAAAACTCTATAAAGAGTGTAGTCCTAGACCTGGAGATCTACTGACTGAAACCGTCTAACCGAAGGGTTTTAGGCATTTCTATAGAAATATGAATAAAGGGTGTGCAGATCAATATGGGAGTAGGGAGAAGCAAAGGGAGGATCTCTAGGAGGGTAACAGCAGAAGGTGGACTAGGAAGGTCGTAGTCCAAGGAATCTGTTAAACAACGAGGGTGTGATAGTCAAAGGCATCCCCTGTACTGTGGTGACATAGCTAAGGTCATCTTGTCTGACTAGGTTGTTGTAAAACTCTGCGCAGAGAGTTGTGTTCACAGGATGGGTGCAGAAGACAAGATGGTCAAGCTGATAGAAATTGATGACGTCCATAGCTAATGGACAGGACTGAGTGAAAAACTGCCTATTTAGGAAACTTATTTCGATAGGTTTATAGGTCGTTCGAGCGAACTTATCAAATAGTTCTAAGGTCGGAAACCTAGGGTCAGGGCTAGGCTCGGTTCCGGGGTTGGGTCGAGTAGCGCGATGTTTTCTAAGATGATTAGAAAAATGCATTTAAGTAGCAAAAAATAATTTAAAAAAATTATAAATGCATAAAAATGATACCGGGGAGCCATGGTTGAAGTTGGACGTTTGAGGGCACGAGAGGGGTCTTTGGACGCCTTGGGAGGAAGAGAGTTAGGGAGGAGGTTCGTTTTTGGGGTGGCAAATGAAGGAAGACTTGGTGGCCTTATATAGAGGTTGGTCGGGCGCTCGGTAGGTCTCGGGCGCCTGGTTCAGGTGTGAGCTGCCTTTAGCAACTTTTGCTGCCTTGATGCTTGGTCCTGGGGGCGCCCGTGAGGACCCGGGCGCCTACAGTCAGCTGTCACTTGTGGCAGCTTTTGCTGCCTTGAATGGAGATAAAGACCTAGGCGCCCGATAGGTCACGAGCGCCCGAGTCAGCTGGGTAAGGTTGACAGCTTTTGTTGTCTCGATCGAAGGGAAAGTTGGGGGCGCCCGAGCTGACAATAGTTTGACTACATTTGACCAAATTTGACTGTCTTGACCCGGTTTGACTCTTTTGACTAACTAACAATTAGGTCAGTTAAGCTCTAATTTGCATGATTCAGTATTTTTATTAAAAAATAGATAAATTTGAGTTAGATCCTAACCATCTCACCCAGTCTATAGTTATCAATCATGTTAACCTTATGGGTTTTGTGAGACAGGTTTTAATAGAGGTATGAATTTTATTTTGAAAAATCATGATTAATTTTGAAAAGTTAAATTAATTTTGAAAAACCAATTAATTATGCTTTTAATTTTTTTTTTTTGAGAAAAAATGGTTGAATCTAAGATTAATTGAAATCCGTGTTAGATTCAAATCTGACAATAGTAAAATGAATTTGGTTTTCAATAATCGACTTCCAAGTCTTGGCGAGGCACTAGGCCTTCTTTGGTTGTAGCATTATTGGATCATCAACCCTTTCCTTGACAAAGCCTTTTATTGAAAATCCATCTTCAAGTTACTCCTTGAAAGATTTTGGTCTAACTAGTTTGGGTCTTGGATCGGTAGCTTCGGCTAGTTCCGCCAAAATGGCTTCCCTAACATACTATCATCTCACCTCCACCCAATACTATGTTATTCAAATTTCAGTTAATTATTTTAGTCCTTAATCTAACCAGTCCTAGGTCTAAGCATGATAATTTGCAGAAAATAAATAAACAGGCAAGCATGCAATTTTTAAAAGAATTTATCTAACTATAAAAATTATTTTTAAGTTGGCTCCCCCTGGACTAAAGTCATGGTAATGATTAGGCAAGATATAAATCTTGTCCTTGGGGATCGTCCAGCTTAGTTGTTTAGGCAAAGTTTGGGTACCCATGCCAGAACTTTGGGCCTAGATTGGTTCAATACAGCATAGTATGATATTTGTCTAAACTTGGTTCGATACCCTAACCCGGATCAATTTAGAACAGACTTCTGTTTTCCAAGGATCATGTCAAGACCCTTGGAACCCGAAGTGAATCGTTCTAAAGCTGCTCTAAGGTCCTTGACTTGAGTTTTCAAGAAGGAGTTCTCTTTCTCAAGCTTTTTAACTTGAGTAGAGGTTCCTTCTTGAACCTTCTCGGTCAAAGATCTAGAGTCAGCTCCCTCTTTCAGGAGTTTTACTTCCTGTCGGAGGGACTCGACTCGGATTTTGGCTTTCACCAAGTTACTAGATAGGTAAGTAATTAACTCTACTAATTCAACTTTAGAATAACCACTTACAGTTATTTTGTCGTCCTCCGAAATTGTGAGCCTTCCGTCGTTCGGCTCCGATTCTGATCCGGTATCGATGTCTTCCGAAGCAATCAAGGCGAGCAGGTTTGATTGTGGGGCCTCTTCTTCTTCTTCGAAGGAAGACTCGTCCCACGTGGCTTGAAGGGTCTTCTTCCTTCTTGTCTTCTTGGCTTCTTTCTGTTGGGACCGGGTGCATGTTGACATGGATACGAGTTCGTAATTTTAAAATTTAATTACGTGCAGCGGAAGGTTTAGCATAAATAATTTCTCAAATTATTTTAACCACGTATCTAGCATGCAACCTTATGTTGTAGAGACATGATCATACATTTAAAATTTTACAGAAAATAAACTAATTTACTTAATACCTCGCATAACTCGTAGAAAGGGACGAGATCCAACCGTAGCGTCCCTTGGAAGCTCCGCCTCTATTCGCGTCCACGCCGAGTTTTCTTCGGGATAACTTCGCAAAGTCACGAGTTTCGTGCTGACAAGAACTACTAGATTCTCCAAAGGCACGACAAGAATACCAAGAGAGAGATGAAAAACTAACCACCAAACGAAGAACGGAATCAAGATTCCAGGAGGAAAGAAGGAGTCGCGCCCGCTTCTTCTTCTTCTTCGGCCTCTTCTTGGTGGTGGAAGCTCACGGCAACCAAAAGGAGGGCCTCTAGGGCCGGCGCCACTAGAGGAGGGAGAGGGAGAGAAGGAGAGGGAGAGAGGCTAGGCAAGAATCCTTGATCTCTTGAATTAATTTCCAAGCCTTGCCTTTGCACCTTTATATAGTAGCCTCTTTATCGCCAAGTTTCCTTTTTAACGGAATAAATTTTTCATAAGAAATTTATCTTACAAATTTTTCTATGAATTATTCCGTTAAGCCAAGTTTTTATTATAACTTAATTTATAATAAAAACAACCATGTCTCCCCTTTTATTATGGAATAAATTTTACAAGAAATTTATCTTATAAATTTCTTATGAATTATTCCGTTATGCCAAGTTTTTATTATAACTTAATTTATAATAAAAACAATCATGTCTCCCCTTTTATTATGGAATAAATTTTACAAGAAATTTATCTTATAAATTTTTCTTATCATGGAAAAATCAATTCATAATTGATTTTATAAAATAAAATAAATCAATCCATGGTTCATTTTAATTTCCATAAAAAGAATAAATTTCTATAAATTTTTTATCATGGTAAATCAATCCATTATTGATTTATAAAATAAAATAAACCAATCCAAGGTTTATTTTAATTTCCATGAAAATAAATCTCTTTATATAAATTTCTTTATATAAATTTCTTTATCCATAATTTTATAAAACAAACCATGCGCGGTTTATTTTATAATTTGAACCAAACAATTTGGTTCTCCCTCTTATTTTGGCTAGCCAAACCAAAGAGGGTGGGGACCCTCTTTGGCCGGCCAAACCAATGCGTCTCCTTGCGAATTAAACTCATTTTATTCGTCCAATAAGCCTTCAAAAGACTTAGCCATTTTAAGCTTCCGGTGCGCCTCTGATAAATTCAGATTCGACTTATTTCTCTTGATCGGAAAATCCAATTTTCAACTCGTTTTAAATCCCTCGGATTACTCGTAGTGCGTGTGACTAAATAGGCTTTCGATTTATGTTGGTCGTCTATAATTAACCAATTATAGAACGATCATGAGTGACACCTAGTAGTACATCATGATCCTCAATTAATCGAAAGATCAACGGTTGACCTCAGAAATAATTCTGAAACCCTTCAGCAGCTATAATGAGTTGTGCCCCATTCCCTTCACCATCTTATACCCACTTGGTTCAGGACACGGTCTATGTGTGTCAGTCCCCACTAGGCTGACTACGTCACACCTAGCCCAAGTAGTGTCTTTCTCGTCCAACGGATTCTAATTACTCTCATGTTTCTGAGAGATTTATACTCGGAACATGTCATGCTCTGGCCAGAGGCTTCGAGTAACAATCCGACGATAGGCCTTGGGTATACATCTCCTCGCAAGAAGTGGTGAATCCTTTGTAGGCTGTTCAAACATTTTCGGGCACTTCGGCATATACCCAATCATCCTGGGTCCACACCTCCTTGGAGATGCTTGCTTAAGATGTCAAAGTATAAGTCTTCATGACCAAGATGACTTGAACACCGCAAGTCAAAGGAACATCGCACTTAAGCTGCAGTAAGAACTTCATTGACATATCTATATGTAGATTACCATATGAAGTTTTCCAGCTAGTCACTCCAATGAACTAGTTCCCTTAACTAGCATTCATGTTTATCTCCGGACATCCCAATGTCACCAGCCAGTGAGAATCAGCTGATTAGAGAATAACCCATGCTAGTCTCAACAGAATTGATAGTGTCCGTATCTATCAATTCATCGACTAGGGACAATTTCAATACTTCACAATTGCACATGTAGAGATAATCACTAGTTGTGAATTCATCACAAATTCTCTCATGCTGTGAATTGTATTGCGGACATTCAGTAAATGAGTTTAAGATCTCAATCAAATACATGAACATGTATACTCAAATAGTGAATATTCATTTATTAAAGTAAATGATTACAATCATAAGGCGATTGTCTTAGGACACTTCTCTCATTTTACTAACACTTTCAGATTAGGGCACTCCGATTTGTAGTGTCCCTTCTCCCTTCTTGTTGCATTCGTAGCAAGTCACGTTTGATTTGGTCTTAGACGTTGAGGGTTCAGCTGGATCTTCCTTCTTTCGGCTGGTTTTTCTTCTATTGGTCTGATGCTTCAGCTCCTTGTAGTAGTCCCAGGCTAGCCGAACTAGCTTGGGTCGATCCCCTTCGCTGTCTTCTGAGTCTAAGTCTGAGTCAGACTCGGGTGCAGGTTGAAGCTTTTTCTTGGCCACCTTTCCTTGGGTTTTTCCTGCAAGAAAAATAATACCTTTCTTGGCTAAAGTGCAGTTAGTCTGCTCATGTAGTTCTAATTCTGAAATTAATTCATCTAATTTAATTTTAGAAAGATCCCTAGAAACTTAGTAAGCATCTACCATAGATGCCCACAAGGTATTTCTTGGGAAGGCGTTTAGGGTATACCTGATAAGGTCACGGTTTTCTACCTTGTGACCGATTGTGTGCAAGACGTTCATCAGCTCCTGGATCCTGGCGTGGTGCTGTGCTGCTGACTCGCCTTCGTTCATTTTGATTGTGTACAATTTATTCAGCAGTAGGTCCCTTTTGCTGATTCTGGTGTCGGAGGTACCTTCGTGCAATTCAATCAGCTTACTCCAGAGTTCTTTCGCACTGTTGAAGGGTCCCACTTGGTTCAGTTCTTCTTTGGTTAAACCGCATTGAAGTGTCTGGGTTGCCTTTGCATCAGCCTCGATCTTTTTCTTCAACGAGGCATCCCATTCTGAGTAATGTTGTGTCACTCCATCAGCATTCTTGGGGATATTCAGACCAGATTGGATTATGATCCACATATCCACATGAGTTTTCGGGTGGACTTCCATCCGACTCTTCCTGTAAGAGAAGTCTTCTCCACTGAAGAGTGGTGGTCTGGCTGTACTGAAACCCTCTTGCATGGCCATTGAGATTTCTGAACAAAAAAAAACAAAGAAATTCTTGTCCCAAGACTTGGTCTTGGATTAGTAGTGCGGGAATAAAATAATTGAAAAAAATGATCGAGTAGTGTTGCACCAACCTCGATTAACGAGAAAAATTCGAAAGAAAAAGAAATTAAAAAATTTCGTAAAATTCGAAAAACTCTCAAATTGGTGGTTGCACCAAATTTGAGACACCCACTCTGATATCACTTGTTGGATCGAGATAAACGATAGAGGGGGGTGAATATCGTTAAAACTTTTCGGATTAAGGAAAGAGTAAATACGCAGCAGAAATAAATCAATCACATAGGAACACAAGTAGATTTTTACTTGGTTCGGAGTCGCGGTCGGCTCCTACTCCAAGGCCCACGGTCCTTGACCGTTTACTTTGGGCAATACTATAATGGCGGAAAGAGATTTACAAGATAAGTACAATATTATATCAGGAAATTGAAATTACTACACTTTTCGTTACTGACGCCTGATGTGGATCGTATTTCAAAGCAGAGGGTCGTCGTTGGTGCTGGGATCTCGAAGTCAGAGTTTGCCGGGGCATAGCGCTTGAACGAAAAGCTTTGGAGCGTTAGAAAGCAGTGATGTTGAAGCCTTGGGGTCGAGTCCCCTTTTGTAGTGCTCATGGGGGCGCCTAATCCGTTGGGGGCGCCTGACACGTGCCTTCAGCTGCGAGAACCTCCATCCGCAGCTCAGTCAGCGCTTATCCCCTTTGATTCAGCCCTTGGTCTGACTGGGGCACCCGGGACCTCTTGGGCGCCTAGGTTGACCTGGTCCAGTGGCTTCGTGGTAGATTTGCTTTGATGGTTTGTTTGGCTTTGACATTGGGTGCCCGGGACCTCCTGGGCACCTAGCTTACTGTGGTTTCGAAGCAATCTTACTTCATTGCTATTTTGGCCTTGACCTTGGGCGCCGGGACCTCCCGGGCGCCTAGCCCAGTTGCCTACCCCTTTCCTTTGGGGCGTTCTGAGCTGCAGAAACACACTCCTTCGGTCCCTGCAACCAAGGTTAGTTCCAAAACAAACAAAGCATGAGTATTAGTCAATATTTACAGCCGTAGCTATCTTGGTTCTGACTTCGGGTCTCCCAAATGGAACCCTAAGTCGAACCGACGCCTACTGTTCCCTCGACGGGGAACGTGTCCTCACCTACTCCTCTCAGGAGAGTTTACCTTTTGCCAACAAGCTCCTCCGGTTGGACTTTTGCCCAATCCACCTGACCAGGTCTTCGTGCCCAACTTCCGGTCAGATCTTCGGTACCCAGCCCCTTGCCAGGACTTCTTGCCCAGTCCTCGACCAGGACTTCTTTGTCCGACTTCCGGTCAGGTCTTCTTGCCCAGTCCTTGACCAGGACTTCTTTGTCCGACTTCCGGTCAGGTCTTCTTGCCCAATCCTTGACCAGGACTTTTATGCCCAGCCCTTTGCCAGGACTTCTTGCCTAGTGCACCTAGGACTTCTTCCTGCACACTCAGTGAACAAGTTAGACAACAATAACATCTTAACTTCTGAACCCTTTGTCATTATCAAAACTCAGGTTTAACTTAAGTGCTGCATGCACCAACACAAAGTAGGTGTGATAGTAAGGGGGATGGACTGTACAGTAGTAGAGTAACACAAGTCATCAAGTCTAACTAAGTTGTTATAAAACTTAGCACACAAGGTTGTGTAGACTGAGTGGGTACAGTAAACAAGGTGATCGAGTTGATAAAAGTTAATTGCATCTATAGCAGTAGGACAAGATTGAACAAAGAAATGTCTATTCAAGAAGCTGGTCTTAATTGGTTTATAAGTGGTCTGTGTGAATCTATTAAACAAAGCCAAGGTAGGGAACCTAGAGTCTGGGCTAGACTCAGCCCCGGGGATGGGTTGCGTAACTCGATGTTTTCTAAATAAGTAAGAGAATTATGCATTTATTATTAAAAGAAATTAGGAAAAATTAACTGGAAATGCATAAGTAAATCATACCGGGGCGGCATTGTGAAAGTTGGGTGATTGAGGACAAGAGAAGAGCTTTCGGCCGCCTTGGAAGGAAGAGGAATGAGAGGAGAATTCGGATTGTGTGGTGAATAACCAAGGGTTGAAGGGTTTATATAGTGGTTCACGGGCGCCCGTGAGGGCTCTAGGGTGCCCGAGAGCTTCTCAGGCTCCTGAGTCAAGGTGGTCAGGACTTTTGGCAGCTTTGACTGCCTTGAAGAACGATAAAGCATGAGGCACCTGTAAGGGTTCGGGCGCCCATATTGACCAAGTTTGACTGTTGACCAAGTTTGATCGTTGACCAAATTTGACTGTGTTGACCAGGTTTGACCAATCAATAACTAAGTCAATCAAGCCCTAGATTATATTCAAGATGAGTTGATTTTGACATCTAAAATGAAATTTGATTTTTGAAAGAATGTTAAGTGAAGAAAAAATAATGTAAGGTGCATTCGAAAACTTTGAATTTATTTTTGGAAAAATTTTGAGTTAATTTTGAAAAGATTTTGAGTTAATTTTGAGAAGATTTTGAGTTAATTTTGACAAAATGAGTTAATTAAAAAAAACTTAAGTCCTAGACAAAATGAGTTAATTATCTAACTATAAATATGGATTTTATATTGGCTCCCCCTAGACTGAAGCCTCGCTAAGGGTTAGGCAAGATGTGAATCTTGTCCTTGGGAATTCAATACTGGTTTGGTCCAACTTATTTATTCAAACACAGCTTAGGGATCCATGCTTGGACTCGGGTTCTAGGTTGGATCAATACAGAATAATATGACCGTTGTCGCGATTTGGTTCGATAACCTAGTCCGGATCGATTGAGAATGGACTTCTATTTCCCAAGGATCATGTCAAGACCCTTGGAACCCGATGTGAACCGTTCTAAGGCAACTCTGAGCTCCCTAACTTGAGTTTTCAAGGAGGAGTTCTCTTCCTCAAGTTTTAGAACTTGAGTTAAGTTTCCTTCTTGATTTGACTCAGTCAAGGAACTCAAGTTGACTTCCTCTTTTAGGAGTTTTACTTCCTATCGGAAGCTCTCAACTCGGATGTTGGCTTTCGCCAATTTTCGAGATAAATAAGAAATTAAATCGTACAACTCAGATTCGGGATAACCTCTTACCGTGATTTGTCCGCCCTCCGAGATTGTGAGTTTTCTAGTGTTGACGTTCTCGTCTGGTTCCGATTCTATTTCGGAGTCGACGTTTTCCGAAGCGGTCAAGGCGAGTAGGTTAGCGTGCGGGACTTCTTCTTCGAAGGAGGAGGAGGATTCATCCCAGGTGGCTTGAAGAACCTTCTTCCTCCGTGCCTTCTTGTTTTCCTTTAGGTTGGGGCACTCTGACTTGAAGTGCGCCTTTTTGTTGCACCCGTAGCAGGTGACGTTGCTTTTGCTCTTCGAGCTCGTCAAGGGTTCTGATGGATCTTCCTTTCTCCGGTTTAATCTAAACCTAACCTAAGATTCAATTCTCCCAAATGCAACTAACAGCATTAGGATCGAACACAAATCCCCAGCTACAACCTATACCTTTATTGATCCAACCACATTCCTATTGGAACCTTAACCCATAGGTTTCTCACCGTAGAAAATGAAGCCTTAAAGGATCATCCATAACCCACGGCATCTCCAAAGCACACACACTATCTAACAACAAATCCCCAACTGCGTAAACTTATGGAAGTAACTTGAATAGAGCATACTCACCCAACAACAAACTCACAACCAGAATCCCTAAGTTAATCTTAACATCAGGAAGTAATCAACCTCAATCTACAACCAAACTTCTAATTAATATCATCAACATAACCCAACTGATGATAAGGATTTACCAAGTTCAACACATCTCATGTGAATTCCAACTTATTAATCAAACAGACACTAAATTTATCATGAATCAAAACCTACTTAATCAATTCAACCACATGAATGTAATAAATCAACAATTAAACCTAATACAGAATGTATCTTACCCAATCCGATGGTGTCACCGATTCGGACCCCAAGTGAATGGATCCGTCTGATGTAATATGCAACGGTGGTCCAGGAGCACATAGTGAGAGGGGTTGCAACCACAAATTGATCACCAGTTGTCGAGAGGAATCAAGAAAAGATAGCTGCAGTGGTGGTCCTGCAATTTAGGGTTTGGCGATTTACTCCAGCGATGCTTGGGATCTAGGAACTCAATACTACACAAAAAGAAGGAACGTCGTACCTTTCGTGGTCGGAGGCGGAGAGCGGGGGTCATCGGCTATGGCGATGATGCGACGCTCAACGGAGGTGGAGTGTGGCGTCGATCAAGTGTCCTAGAGATAGGGAGATCGTGAGAGAGGAAGGGTGGCATCACTGGGACTGTATTGAACGCCGTGAAGGCTTCCCTTTGGTGACAACCAGGAGGAAGGGAGATGAAGAGGAGCGGCGAGGTCAGATGTCAGAGAAGAAGAGAGACGGTGATGGGTCTCAATCAAGGAAGGAAAAATGGATGTTGGGTCATTGAGGGTGAGGATTACACCATGTTTAGAAAGGGGTGGAATAGAATTCCTTCAGGAATTGGAATTCAATTCCACTGTTTGGAACCCATTGAAGAGTCCTCCAAACTCATAGAGCCGGCTGAGGGTAGCTCATGATCCAGAGCTCCCTCATCCTCTTCAAATCCCCCTCATACCAGATTTCAAAATATTCATTACGCCCTAGCCTTTCAATATCACACCTTCAAACTCATGCCTTGTCGGACTGTGGACCAAGCATTCATTTACGAACATTGTCCGTCAGTACGACAAATCATTGAGCACTACGAACTTCAATCTATCCTTTTCCTTGAGAGGCCAATCAACTTTGATTTGGTCTCCGAATTCTATAACAACATGGTCAGTGGAGAGGGTACGAGGTGGAGGACCCATGTCGCCAGTATCGACCTTAATTTTGATCTATCTCCTTTCACTGCCTTTCTTGGCTGTCGACGATCGGATAATGATTTTTCACTCTACCCTTATCTACCGAATCCTCTACCGATTCCCTTCGATGGAGTCACACCTGACTCTATTCATGAGTACTTTTTTGGTCATCCCAGGTCAAGGGATCACGGTGAGCCTGCCGGTGATTTCCCCACCTTTGCTGCTCTCCGCCTTTCCCCCACTGATTATGTCTTGTTTAAGATTATCACAAATTGTCTAATTCCTACTACTTCAAAGTACTTAGACGAAATTCACTCATTCCACTGCTTGATGCTCTACGGGATGCATCGGCAGTTAGATTTTGATATAGTGACCACCATCTTCTTCTCTATCATCGTCTACAGTCAGATGTACGGACAGACAGTTTACATGCCATTTGGACATATCATTACTACCTGGCTGCATTCGGTTGGTGTCGACGTCTCACAGGGCAGCATCGTACCTATGGTTCGGCAGGACTGCCGACTTGACCGACGCATGCTGGCCCAGTCTGGCATTGTTGTCGGACCGCGGGAGCTGAGGTGGAAGGATAGGAGACGTGTCGGGGAGTTGCCTGGGGCAGCCCATGATCAGGAGCCGCCCGCTGCTATTGAGGATTACTATGAGCCGGATCCAGATCTCCGCTGGCAGGTTGCAGAGCTAGAGCGGACGATGCAGCGTGAGTTACATATTTCCGAGCTCTGGCGACAAGAGGTCAGCTCAGAGTTCCGGTCCTTCGATCGCCGACTAGTCACTCTAGCATCGGATGTTTCTGGGATCTGCTCACTGCAGGAGACGTGGTATGAGGAGTGGTACCAGCATACGTTTCTTGGAGCTGCGACCTCCAGCAACACTCCGCTAGGGGATGTCGTATATATTGATGATTCATCAAACGATGACCCCGCTGAGGATTGATGATGTTGACTGTTATGATTTGTGTCACATTTGATTGTCATGTCTTGTGCTATGTTTGACTATATTGTAATGTTGTATGATGCTTCTCACATTATGCCTTATTATGCAATGTTATGTTTATTGCTATTCCATGTTCATGTGATGCATGTGATTACTATATATATTGTTGTTTTATCTTTATCACATGTTTTCAAAATAAATCAAATCTTATCTTATTTTGGGAAACCCCTAGGGTTTAGGGGGAGTATGTTTAAACTTAACAACCTGTTTACACTCTTTTCGGTGTTTGACAAAGGGGGAGAATGAGGTTGGTTAAGTTTAGGACGATAACTATTGTAGGGGGAGGATCCTGATTCCCCTATAAGTGTGAAATTTGCAATTATTGATTTCAAACCCCTAAACTTAAAATCGGATTGTCAAACAACAAAAAGGGGGAGATTGTTGATGCGGTTTGTCCCTGATTGTTGTTTTGGTGTTGACACTGATTTTAGTTTAGGTTGATTAGATGATTATGATTAAGTCCTGATCATGGACTAGGCATACCTGGTGGGACTAGGTTTGATGAAAGCCTGACTTAGAGGGTCAGGTCCTAGCTTGAGAAGCTAGGTTGGTGAAAAGTCCTAGCTTGGAGGGCTAGGTGTGAAAAGTCCTAACCTGGAAGGTTAGGTGTGGAAAAGTCCTAGCTTGGAGGGTTAGGTGTGAAAAGTCCTAACCTGGAGGGTTAGGTGTGTGAAAAGTCCTAGCTTGGAGAGCTAGGTGTGGAAAGTCCTAGCTTGGAGGGTTAGGTGGATGAAATCCTAACTTGGAGGGTTAGGTGTGGAAAAGTCCTAGCTTGGAGGGCTAGGTGTGGAAATTCCTAATTCAAAGGGTTAGGTGTTTGGAAATCCTGGTGAGAGAAGCCGGGTCCTGGTGAGTGAAGCCAGGTTGATTGAAAATCCCGGTGAGTGAAGTCGGGTCCTGGTGAGTGAAGCTAGGTTAACTGAAGTCCTGGTGAGTGAAGTTGGGCACGAAGTCTTGGTCCGAGGGACTGAGCACGAGTCAAGGGAGGCTGGGAGCCAGTTCTCTTGACTTAGAGTGGGTTTGGCCTTGCCCGGATCGGTTTGGTGACCGATCAGGGAAGTTGGCACGAAGTTCCCTCGTGGATCGGTCTGGTGACCGATCCAGCGATGTCTGATCGGTCTGGTGACCGATCAGGGAGCTTCCAGTAACTTTGGCAAATCTACTGTTCGGCTCCTGATCAGTCTGGTGACCGATCAGGGAGAAACCTTGATCGATCAATCTGAACGATCAACTGTCGCGAGGTTTCTCACCCTGACCGATCAGACTGGAGCCTGATCGGTCAGGGAGTGTCCTGATCGGTCTGGTGACCGATCAGCCGTGTATTTCAGGCGAGATTGTGGCAAGCAGATTTCTGGATCGGTTTGGTGACCGATCTGGTGACCGGTCAGGGTAACCGATCATACAAGATTGCGATCCCAAGTTTCTCACTGGGGACCGATCAGGCTGGAGCCTGATCGGTCTGGGATCATCCTGATCGGTCCGGTGATCGATCACTTTAATTTAAACGCACTGTCAGACGCTCTGATCACGTCTGAACACATCTAATTCCTCTGCTCTTAATCTCTGATACTTGATTCTCTGCTTGATTTGCTGTGCTAATGATCTGATCAAGGTTGCAGGTGACAGGAATGGATTTAAACACTCAAGGAGAGTCAATGGGAGTCTTTCCTTGGAGCAGGTTTGTCCGATTTCCATCTCAAGTTGCAACGGACGCTGGCGCTGCTGGAGCTGCTGACTGGGGCTCGGTTGAGGGAAGCTCAGGGAGTCCAGAAGAGCTCAGTGGTAGGTGAGCAGTTGCAGGTGAGCAGCTGGAGGCTGCAATGAGGTGCTATGACCTGGCGATCAGTGGGAGAGACTTAAGGGCCTGGTGGCAAAGAAGTCAAGACAACACTGAGAATACTCGATCATTACTCTGCTACAACACTTGTGCTCTTGCGACAACTCTGATCTGTTGATCCATCTTTTAAGCAACCTTGTGATACTTGAGCACTTGGAAGAGAAACAAGAAGGTTGGCGAGTCCATCAGCGAGAAGACACGAAGAAGGGAATTCTTGCGTGAGATCTGCGCTGAGTGGAGCTCGGTGAGAAGTTTGGTTGTGTTCTTGGGGTTCTTAGTGCTCAGTAAGATCCTTCTTGTATTTCCCGTACTTAATACTTGATCTATCTTGAAACGCTGTGGAGAGGTTACTCCACTGAGAAGGAGGTTGCATTTTATCCAGATTTTTCGGGGCTTGATCTGCCGACAATCAAGGGATCACCCACCTTAAGGGCACGCCAAGGAGTAGGGGCAAGTTATCCCCGAACCTTGTAAATCCTCTTTGTTAGCGTTCTTGTGCTTATGCTTAACTTAGGGTTTAGATTCTGCATACTCTGTTTTTGTATTGCTTCCGCTGTGCTACTAACCCTTTGAGTTTAGAAAATCGAAAAGTGCTAAAGTTCAAGTGTCTGGCTATATTCACCCCCCCCCCTCTCTAGCCATCCAAGTTCCAACACTTTATAGGGCCCAAACTCTCCCGAACTAGGACATAGTCGGGGTCAAAATCCTTGGGCTGCGGTAGCAACCTCACCCTCCGCGGGTCGAGCATATGTTGTATCATCTACAACTTTTTCAGAGCACAAACTCTCCTGGATTGGGACATAGTCGGGGTTAAGATCCTAAGTTAAGACTACCGATCACACCTACTAGTTCTGCTAAAGCCTAGGTCAATGTGACACACATATATTAAACCGCAGTCAACTCATGACACAAGTAAAATCACCCCTCCCCCCCCCCCCCCGAAGTTCTGTTTTCATTTCATAAAATTTCTTAAGGTACAGGGACTACAAAACCAAAAACAAAAGGAAAAGATGAGATATCGCTCGCCTCAGAGGTCAGCCAAGTCCTCGTCTGGGAGGTTGTCGGTGATATGGGACAAGAAGATTTGAGGCCAAGGTTGGTCCGCCGAGAGGAGACCGACCTTAGTCAGTTGCTGAATGGCGCCCATCATATCGTGCTACACCATCCTAAGGAGGCGCACCCCCACTAGGTTGTAGAACTCCTCCGATGCAAGGAAGGCCTTCTTCTGAGCCTCCCAACGAGAGGCTTCCTTTGACTGATACTCCTGCAGCTCCACCTTCTTGCACTCCAGAAGATCCCGCTGCACCCCAGAGCCGAGTGGTGCTTAGAGACGGAGGAGTGGAGGGTCGCCACCTCCACTTGGGCTGATTGCACCTCCGCATGGAGGCACTCCAGCTCCGTCGCCTGAACTCGACTCGTCTCCTCGGCCACTAGGGAGGATACTCAAGTGGAGCACAGCTCGCCCTCCAGCATAGCCTGTGCCACCTTAGACTCCTCCTGCACTGCTTCTAGTTCTTGGAATCGGCATTCTGCCGTCGAGCAAAGGAATTTGGCTTCCTCCTGAGTTGCCTTCAACTCCACATCTAGGAGATGGTACTATTGGCACCTGGCCTCTAGCTCAGCACTGGCGACCTCCTTGGATGCCTCCAAGGAAGCCCATTTCTGGGGCCCCTACTCCAGCTCAGCCTTTAGGCGCTTGGGGCCATCTTGCCCTACTTCTTCCCCTATGCCTCCAAGGATTTAACCTAAACCATCAGATAATCGATCTCGTTTTGGTGTTGGCTCAGGGCATACTTGGTGTCCAAAATCGAGATTTTGTTCTCACTTATTGTTCTTTGTAGGCGCATGATCTCAGCCAGACCAGACGTGGGGTCTTCGGACAAGGACTTGAGGTGGGACACCTCTATTCGTAGAATGGTAATGGTGACCCAGTAGGAAGATAACTGCGAAGACAAGCTGGTCACTTGCTCCCGTAGCTCGCGGCGGGCCTAAAAGAGCTCAGGATAACAACAGCAAAAAATTATCAGCTTGGACATATGATCTGGGTTGATCCTCATCATCTCCTCGAGCAAGGGCCTCATAGGCATGCCCTGTTGAGACAATCTATGGTCCGTGAGATCATATATTTTGATGTTTGGGAAAAGGGTATAAGTTAGATTCACTCTTGTATTTGATATGTGTATTTGAGTTTGTAGGTTCTGCAGGATACACATATGACTCAGCTTGACGGCTTTGGATTTGGTGAAGGATGGTGCATCCGAGATACTGTGGATAAGACAGCAACGATGAGCCGAGAAAAGCACACTTCGAAGTATACGAGAAGGATGGCATGGAGATGAGCCGCGGGCTTGTATGCATCTCGGGGACGAGAGCCGAAGCGAAGAAGGCTTGATGATAAAATTCAAGTGAGTTGTGAGGGTACGAGTGTGAGTGAATTATACTCGAGAAGGGAAACCCTAGATTTAGGGTTTTACCAGCCGACTGATATGGGAATAGTCAACTGGTTGAGATAGAAAGATCAGTCGACTGATCTTCTGTGCAGTCGACTGGTGTCGGTTGGATTCCAACGTTGAGCTGTAACATTCAAATTCGACAGTTGGTAGTTGACTGGTGTTGGCACCAATTGACTAGTAATGGTTGGATCAACAACGAGCTCTATTTAAGAGAGCTCGATTTGCTTGAGCGAAGTTGACGAAATTGGTCTTGGTTAAATGTCAATTAGTAATCTAAGTGCTTAGGAGTTCTTGTGGTGTTGTGGCGAGGTTTCTCCACCCACAAGGAGCTACGGGAGCTAGCCGGAGGGTCTCCAGGGATTAATCCACCGACGAATAGGGATCGTCTACCTTACAAACAGCCGTGGAGTAGGAGCTTTGCCTCTCTTCTTGTTAGTTTAGTTTAATTGTTATTCCACGTGTATATTAAGAAGTGTGGGAGAGAACCGACGAATTGAGGGTAACAAGATATTCACCCCCCCCCTCTAGCTGTCCGATCGATCTCCCAACAAGTGGTATCAGAGTGAGGTCTCTCTTGTTGGACTAATCACTAAAAGAGAAAGGCGCTAAAGGAAGAAGAAAAAGATGGAGTCGGAAGGTTCGAATCCCACCTTCCTACGATAGCGATGATTTCGCATATTAGAAAGGCAGAATGTTGTATTTTCTTATGACTAATATTGAAGATTGGTTGTGTATAGAAGTAGGTTTCGATGCTCCCAAGGACAAAAAGGGAAGGATGCATAAGAAGAAGAAGTAGACCGAGGAGCAAATTCATCAATTCAAAATCAATAACAAGATAACCAAAATTTTAATCAATTTAATACCTAATGATATTTTGGATAGGATAGGTGAATATAGGGATGCTAAGGAGTCATGTAGCAAGCTAGTCGCTCTTCATGAAAGTCCTACACTAGCACAAGAAGAAGAACCCAAGGAGATAGGTTTGATTGTCCAAGGTGTAGAGGTGGAGCAACCAGAAATTGATTCATGTTCAACATCCGAGGAGGAGAAGAAAAAAGAAGAAGCATCATCCACCTCTTCAAGTGAAGTGACACAAGAAGATGAGGAATCATCCACTTCATCAAAGGTTGAAGAAGAAGTCAACCTAGCGAGTACCTCCACCAAAGCAAAATCAAAAGACCACATTATTTGCTTTGGATGCAATGAGAAGGGACACTACAAGGACAAGTGTCTATTGGGTAAGAAGGAGACAACCCCTAAAATCAAGTCAATTCATTTAAAATCTAATTTAAGTTGTAGGGAGAAGGAGGAGAAGAAGCATATTAGATGCTTAGTGGGGTCACTACCACATCAAATGGCCAAGGAGTGGAGAACTCAAAAAATTGGCACATTTGAAGAAGTGGGAGAAGAAGAATTTGAAGAAAAAGAGTTCACATCAAGGGGGAACTACAAGGGTAAAGGAGATACACCCTAACCTTAAATGTAATTCAAATTTAAATTCCTCCATGTATGTTTGGAAGAATTTTTCTTATACTCCCATGCATAATTTTGAATTTAAATATCATGATAGGAGCAAGGTTAATAATACATATCAAAATTCTAGGAAATTATGTCATGAAAAATCTAGTACCATTAAACCTAAGGACCAAGGCAAAAATCTCAAGAAGGGGAGACATATACTTAGACAAATGGATAGTCTAGGAATATCCAAGGTGGATATACTGACTCTATGGTTAAAATCCTAGAGAGATAAAATCAAGCTTTGAAGGCAAAGCTTGATAAACTAGAGAAAACCCTAGATAGATTCATTATTAAATCTAAAGGGTTAGGTCTGGTGTTGGCTAGTCAAAAACTCAACAACAATAAATCAAGTTTGGGATACCAATCTAAGTCCTCCAATGCTAAGACAAGTCATATGCAAGAGTGTCGTATGACTGTAGCAAGGAGAAGTCCAAAAATGACAAGGGAGTGTCATTTAAGGGCAAGAAAAAGACCTTAACCAAGGCCAAGGTGTCTAAGGTTAAGAAGGTTAGGTTTGTAGGCCAAGAATCACGAAAGGTATACCATTGTGACTTTGTGATTGTAGATGAGTCACCTAGAGAGGTGGCTAAGGCTAAGAGCTCTAAGAGCCAAGTTGGGGCCCATGGTCAATGGATTTCCGGAGGATATCTCTTGGAGGTCTAAATGGACAATGGAATGTGTGAAAGGTTTGGAGACAGAATTGAGTCTTAACCTTATGGATTTGACACATGTGGTTTGTGTTTCATGCACGAAAATACGATATTGGGATCATATTGCATGAAAATTTGATTGTTGATGTAATAGATGACATATAAACCAATGCTAAGGATGCATTGTGGTTTGGTATGAGTAGTTACATCAAGAGGAAGTCAAAACTAGGACTTTAGGTCAAGGTTCATTTGAATCATTTAGATAGTTTTGGGTTTTGTATCAATCTTAGGATCCGAGATATATACATTTTTAAATATATTTTTTCAAGTAGATATGAGTATCACAGATCTCTCCATAAAATTTAAAAAATTTTAGAGATATGTGGACTTAGTTATGCATTTCTGAAATTGAGTTTAAAATGCAGAAATAAGATGATATCAGGGTATCAGTCGACTGGTGAGAGGGTCAGTCGACTGATAATTCTGAGAGGTTATTTTCATAGGGGTTAGTCGACTGGTAACTGTCTTAGTCGACTGATACATGCTCAAATGATTTTTAACAAAGTCGAAAAGTGTCCTAATGATTTTAGACATGTGTATAATCTTATTGGGAATTAATACACAATGTTTATAATCATTAGAAGCTAAAAAATCCAATGATCGAGATATTATTGGAGTTCTTTTTGATATATGGCAAAGGGGGAGAATTATGGTTTAATTAAGAAAATCTTATGTACCTTTGTAAGAAATCCTAGCTCAATGAGGAGCTTAGGTATTAGGGAAAGCTTTGTTGCTCATGTATTGGTAAATGGGAAGCCTTGTGATTGATTCTTAAAATGTCTTTGGTAAGTCCAAGTATAGGGGGAGCCTTAGAGAGGTTCTTAAAAAATATGCTGATGAACATCCTAACTCATTGAGAAATTTAGGTGTAGGGGAAGCCTTGTGATAGGATCCATGTATTGTTTTCATTACATGTTTGCATTTGCATTGGCGGTACAAGTCCAAGGTGTAGCCTGGCAAGGTAATTCCAAATGTTTTTAGTATTGTATTTGTTATTTGTTTTCCCTAACTTAAACGTATTACCAAACATCAAAAAGGGAGAGATTGTTGAGACAATCTATGGTCCGTGGGATCATGTATTTTGATGTTTATGCAAAGAGTTAAAGTTAGATTTACCCTTGTATTTGATATGTGTATTTGAGTTTGCAGATTCTACAGGATACACATATGACTCAGCTTGATAGTTTCGGGTCTCGTGAAGGATACTGCATCTGAGGGACCATGGACAAGGCAACAACGATGAGCCGAGTGAAACATACTTCGAGGCATACACGAAGGATGACGTAGAGATGAGCCGTGGGCTTGTATGTATCTGACGAGAGCTGAAGCGAAGAAGGCTTGAAGACAAGAGTTAAGGCTGCAAAGAAGAGTCAAGTGAGTCGTGAGGGTCCGAGTGCGAATGAATTATACTCGGAAGGAGAAATCATAGGTTTAGGGTTTTATCAGTTGACTAGTATAGGATCAGTCGACTGGTTAATGCAGATGGATTAGTCGATTGATCTTCTGTGCAATCTTCTGATGTCAGCTGGATTTGAATGTTCGACTATAACGTTCGAATTCGATAGCTGACAGCCGACTGATGTTGGCAACAGTCGACCAATACCAGTCGACTGGTAACAGCTGGATCAGCAATGAGCTCAATTTAAGAGAGTTCAGTTTGCTTAAGCAAAGTTGATGAAATTGGTCTTGGTTAAAGACCAATTAGTAATTTAAGTGCTCAAGAGTTCTTGCGGTGTTGTGATGAGGTTTCTCCACCCACAAGAAGCTATGGGAGCTAGTCGGAGGGTCTTCGGGGACTAATCCATTGACGGATAGGGATCGTCCATCTTACGGACAGTCATAGAGTAGGAGATTTATCTCCGAATCACATAAATTGGTTTGTCTCTCTTCTTGTTAGTTTAGTTTAATTGTTATTCCGCATGCTCACTAAAAAGTGTAGGAGAGAACTGATGAATTGAGGGTGACGAGCTATTCGCCCCCCCCCCTCTAGTCGTCCGATCGATCTCCCAACATGCCCTCCGCTGCTGGCTTCGTGTCTTGCCACCGAGTGGCCACAGGGCTAAACAGGGTCAGGTCCAGGCCGACGTCGGAGGCGCCTAGGAGAGGAGTAGACTCCTCCGGTAGTTGGGAAGGGCTAGCCTCAACCCCTTCTCGCACAAGGAAGAGGAGGAGGAGCGAAACGACTGATTCCGTGATAACTTCAGCGGAGATCGACGACAACTCTGGCGAGGATAGGTCTGATTGGAGTGGGTCGGATCGATCTAGGTCTGGCTGAGCCAGACCTGTTTGGAGTGGAGGCAATTCCTAGGAAGGACCCCCCGGGAAGGAGACAACCCACCCAGCATGTCCCTCGTGTCGAGAGGAGGGAACGGTAGGCGAATATGCATAGGTATGACTCCCTCAGGAGCTACCACCTGGGGAAGCACAGGGGCCTTAGAAGACACGCCAGGTTAGGAGGTCTCCTGAGGGTGGCGCTCCCTCTTGCGTGAAATCCGAAGGGGAGAAGGGGACTCCTCCACGTCTGATTCCTCTTCGACACTAGTAGTCCGTGTTGGTGTAGCAATTGGCATGGGGCTTTTCCCTGCTAGGACTGAAGCCTCGACCTCCCGAGTAAGGTCGATAATCTTCGCTCCTCAGGCAGCCAATTCTCTTCGAAGAGACTGTTCAACCGGTTCAGAGCTGCCGACAACATGGTCTCGATTGTACAAAGAAGACTTACCAAAAGATTGTGTCAAAACAGCTCGGATGGGACTTAGGCTGAAGCAGTGTCGCACGCCTTCCTCAAGCAAGGAATTGCTATCAAAGCTCAGGCCCGCGAGCTGTACGTGGGCTATAGAGTACCCTCTCTTCTGGTGAATATCCCTCGTAGAAGGTTAGGCCAGCAACTCCTTCTACCACTGAACAGGGCCAATATGCCTTAGAAAAGCCGAATGTAAAAGAATTGTGGTTTCCACCCCTTGTATGAGGATGACATACCTTTAATCAGCCCTTGTCTTGTAGAGCTGAAAAATAGAAAACACTCTTTTCCACCCACTTGGGATAGAAGAAGATGTAGAAGAGACGAGGAGAGAGAGGAAGGCAATACAAGTAAAAGAGTATAATTATCCAGAAAAGAATGCGAAGAATTAGGGCCCAATTGAGAGAGAGGGATATGGAAATAGACAGCAATGTCTAGGAAGAAAGGATGAATAGGGAAGCGGAGGTCACTAAGCAAATGACTCCGGAAAAAGTCACACATCCCGATGGAAGGCGGTCTATGCGATCATTCCCATTAGGCACAATCAAAATGTGGTCCTCCGACACCTGATAAGTCAGGCGCAACCTCTCGAGCAAACCATTCGTAAAGCTCAAGTTTACGGTGCCGTACCAAGGGAGAGACGAGGATCCCACGGCCATTCTCTTAGTAAAAACACAGACACAAATTCTATCCGAAGAGAAAAAGGGAACAAAGGCTTACATGGAAACTTAAAACGGGAATGCAATAGAAACATAACCTAGGGATAAGATGAAGATGACGATACTCAAAAAGGATGCTCATAGAGGGCAAGTGAGGCTGAAGGGCTGTGTTTCCTCAGAGTTATATACCCTAACGAGGTATAGAAGAGTCGTCCGTTCTAGGTTCTCCTATCAAGGTGTCGGGTCGTAGTCGTTCGATCTAGGACAAAAAAGACTACCAACCTTTGCGCAATCATGGCACCTCTGGATGACGCCTCATATTCTGACTCACCGTCTTATCACCATTAAGGAAACATGGCCTCAAAGGATAAAGCGTATCTCAAGCACAGTAAACAAAGACAACAGATCATCCCATCATTAAGAAAGCATGGGCAACCATTAAAGCACAAATCCTGACAAAATTCTAAACCACCACAAGTTGGCGCACGTGGCCACCTTAGCCGCATTTGAAGAAGTTTAGTCAGTCAAACTCGCTGAGCCTCTAATGGGGGAGATTAGTGATGCGAGATCGGGTTGACTAAGTCAGCTACGAAGGCCATGTCAGCCTAGGTAGAAACGTTTCATCTATCATAAGTACTAACACTCCAAGAAGGACCACGGGTCATGCTCGGGCCAAGAGCTCGAGTCGTGCCCGAGCTAAGAGCTTGGGGTGAGCTCAATTCTGAAGAACCTTAGAGACCAGTGATAGCCCTGCTCATCAGGTCGGCACTCGAAGACAAAGCCTCCGACGGTCCCTGAGGACAATGCCCCCGAGCTGCCACTCTTCCAACTGTCAAGCACATCCTTGCTCTCGTCATGAGAAGACTGGTAAATACACACCTCTGAAAAAGTAATAACGGTTATGAGGACAAGGGTTAAAACTGTCCCAGAAGACATGCCCCATTGCGAAATGTTCGCCATAAACACATCTAACTGTACTATACATCTCATCCTTACAAGGTAACATACGCAAAACCTAAGAATCGTGGGACAGGTGTCCGTCATCAACACCATATAAAAAGGTATTCACCCCTTTCGGGGGTATGCGCAACAACCTTACTTCAATTCTACTGTATTTGGCTTTTGGTCTCCACCTCTAACTTGAGCGTCAGAATAACTGCGTCGAAAACCCTCTGGCCATCCTCCTAACTCGTGTTTATTTTCTTAATGATTCCTCACATAGAATCTCGTCAGCAATCACAAAAGGACCCATCTTTTTCTCACTCAACTCATGGTGAGTTATCCATTGAGAAACCTGATCAGCATCAGTATAGGTATGAATGGTTGGATTATGAAGTGGATAAAGAAATATGATGTTAAAGTGAAATGTGCTAGAATAAAAAAAATAAAATATTAGAAAAAAGTTAAAATTATGATATGAGTACATATTTAAGCCTCTAAAATATTCCTCTAATAAATATTCCGATGAGATGATATAAAATCATGATAAATAAATTTATTTAAATAAAACTTAATAATATATGAAAACCCATATAATCCATGTTATACTGAATAAAGATTAATTAGTGCTGATTAGCTGACTATAAATTTAAAAGACTTTTTTTACCAATATGCAAAAATATTAAATTTATATAATATTTTAGGAAAGGGTTTAACTTTGTCATTCATTTATTAGTAGTGAAGCACATAGCCCTCACTAGTATAGACAAATTAATTCTCAAATGGTAGAAGTACAATACAGAAGCAAAGTTCAATTCCCCAAGGGATTCATTTCCTTAGGGTCATTTCCTTAAGGAATAAATTACTCCCACTTACCATAATTTACCACCCTTTCATAGGCTTTAGGGAGATAGATGGGTTTCCATTTGAGAATTAAATTCTCTCAATCTCAAAAAGATATTAAGCAAATCGGTAAAATCGTATCCCTCGCTTCTATATATAGATAGAAATCTACCCTCAAGTGAGAAAAATGTCATTTGTATCTGCGTAGATAGATGAAAAAAAAATCAAATAAAATGATATTCAGAAAGGAAAAAATTATACAGACAGAAGAAATGGCAACTTCTGGCCTGGATTTTTCTGACTCTCATGTATGTCGAACATGTTTCGCGAGGAACAAGACCGATCATAACAAGCATCTTTTCAACTTGCATTCGAAAGCAAAGGTGTGAAGCCTCCAGGGCAACGATAACTACCACTACTTGCAAGCTATTGATCACAGATTCAAGTCCAACCATTGCATCATTATATGCAGCATGGGTTGATTTCCATGTTGTCAATCAATCTAACTTTGCCGAACCAAGCTGCAACGCAGATCACAACAGGACTGCGGATGTCTTCCACGGGTACCAGACTCTCTTGTTCGACTACCTGCATTTGAAGATCAACACTTAGTTTCGTATGGTTAACATATTTGATATGGTTCAAATATTGTAATAATTTACTAAGTAGTGGAACTTGTAAATACAAACTTGGAATTGAGATGACAGTGATGTAGCTGACTGAATGTATATGCACTTCGTAGACGACATTAATACTATCACTCCATTGAGTTCTATGACGATCAATTATTTGTTCTAGGTCATTTTTGTTCCCATAAGAGTTTACTGCATTGATTACCTCTTTTATGAGTTAATTTGTGAGTTAATTTGTTCTAGGTTTTATGAGTTAATTTGTGGGAGCTTTCTTACCCTCTTCATTTGTTATCTTGTCTTAAACTCATAAAACCGTATTGTACCAACCTACAGTGAAAACATTCAAGGTAATCAACTATGTAGTACTTGGACATTCTCGTTCCAACAAGAATTAGTAATGCTATTCCCATTCCTCCGTGCTCCTTGGCCTTACATAGTCACCTACGACAAGGCACTGCCATCCCAACATGCTTAGCATCTTGATAGGACCTCGAAACCTTTAATTTTGCACTAATGTGCTAATCTCTCATAGTCTTGGGGTGGGCTGACCAGGGTGATGGGGATGAGCAAACCGCCTTTTGCACAATGTTAGTGCTGTGAAAAGAAGAAAGAAGGGTCTGGGTTTGAAGAAAGAATGTTGTGAAAAAGAAAGAAAGCAAAGACAGAGGAAAAAAGAATAAAACAATAAGAAAGGAGTAGAGAAAGGGAAAAGAACGGAGAGAAAGAAGATACAAGAAAAGAATACAAAGATAACTGAAGCATGTGGAAATTTGTAAAAAGAATTAGGATTGTAGGAGATAAAGAAGAAGCAATAGAGAAGGAAATATTGGGGATATGTGATAATCTAGTAAAAGAGTAAGAAAGATGGGTAGATTAAGAAACATAACGAATTAGCTTAAGATAAAATTAAATGGAAAAAGGGAGTGATTGCTCATCTATAAAGTAAGCACTTCTCGAGGCTTCAATTAGAAGCACCTTGGCATGCTGGCATCTGCTGCTGCAGATGAAGAATTGGAATCTCTCAAGAATCATTCTATTTTTCAATGACCGTATGCTATTCCTTCTCAAACTGCAATTTCATAGTGATCAGAGAAGGAACCAAATAGGGAAATGCTGGAGAATCAGTGGACCCGTAGCAGGCTTGAACAAACCAAGAACTGAAAAAGAGGCGCTGGGATCTGTTCTTTGAAAAAGCAGAAGAGCAGAATTGCACTGAAGAACTGGAAAAAATTGATGCTGGAGGGGCATCAAAGCTGATCTGGAAAACTGAAACCGCTCACCAGAAATAATTCAAGAGGACATATATCAAAATCTGCAAACAAATCATGAAGAGGGGATACAGAATTGCAGAGAAATAAACATCAGGAAATAAACAAGCACAAAAATTTGGAAAGCAGAATTCAAGAGGACATATATCAAAATCTGCAAACAAATCATGAAGAGGGGATACAGAATTGCAGAGAAATAAACATCAGGAAATAAGCAAGCACAAAAATCTGGAAAGCAGGAGGTTTCGGCCTAGGCACAGTAGGTGTCATCTTCCTCTGATCAATTCTGTATCATACAATGATGATACAGTCTTGCACGGAAAGATTGATAAGCAACAGAAGTGTTAGAAACTTTTAATAGACATGTTAGCAAGGGAAGGCAATCCAACTCAAGCTGGTATTTTTACAAAGGAGCCTATTCTGTACAAAATGGTGCACAACTATTAAAAAAAAATGTGTAGCTTATTTTTTATCAACATTGATGCTTTTCCTAGTTTACAAGTTGAAAGTATTAAACTACCTAATACTATTAGAACAAACTTCATATTTCCTGTATGTAGTTCATCAATTTCTGGGCTCGCCTCAGCATGTACACTTCAGCAACTTTACGTGTCCTCATATATATATTCAAGGATATTTGTTTGATGTTCCCTCGTGATGAACAGTAGGTTAATACGTAGGGTATTTCCACCATGAGTTCTGATGTCTATTCCGGGTTAGTAGTCAAGTTCCCGCCCTTCCCCATGCACTAGTCATTGCTCAGGCTAGTGGCCACCCGAGATTTACCTCCTTTCACATAACCTAGGGACGGACTGTGAGAAGCTCCTGGAGTGAACGTTATCACCTTTTGCCACCAAGGATACCTATTCGCCCCCACTTGGCACAGTTGGTACCTACATGGGTGATTGCTCTAATAGATCTTGGAGTCAATTTCCAGCAGATACAAAATGTCTTATTGGATACCTGACCTCCCCATGCAAAAGGTCACTTTGCTAGGGCAAAATCCCCTGTGATTTACTTACTGTATCTAGCCGGGGGACCGGCGATACTGGACCACTTGAGGTGAGAGTTATCACTTTGTTCCAAAAGGATATCCTAGAAAAGGCCCCCACGGGCGTAACCGAATTGGTACTCGGGTGGTAGAATTGCATCACAGGAGTCAGGAACAAGGTTTGAATCCCCAGGTTCATTTCCTTATAGAATAAGTTCCTCCCACCTAAAAGGCCGCTCGATATCATGATTTACCTCTCTTCCACATGCCTTGGACGGGCCGTGGAGGGGTATCTGAGGTGAGCGTTATCACCTTTTTTGCACACAGAAAACCCCCTTAGTCGATATGGGTGTTTCATCCTTCTTTAATGATGATGAAGCTTGCATTGAACATAAGAGATACAGAAGCTGTAAGGGTTGGACCTTGCAAGGATAAAGGATATAGTAATGAATATCCTTGGCATATTCTTGTGCATCTGCATTGGCCTTTCTTATTTTGCTTTTTCCTACCCTTTTGTTCTGATATCTTGTGAGGGTTTTTTCCCAATTTTATTACCACCTTTGTACTTAACCACATTGAAATTGCCTTGCCCTCTGAGTAAGTGTTCTTAGACATGGGAAAGGCTCATTGAGGGTGTGACAAAAGTATCTAAAGAGATGACAATGGCTACTTGAAACTTAAAAAATGGCATCTCGTATGAATGAATAAAAATCAACCAAACTAATTCTCACATACGGTGTATTGCTAGAGGCCTACAATCATAAAGTTAACATTTTGTTGGGGAAAAAATATCCATTTAGGAAAGAGTTACTAGCTTGGTTAGCAGCTCCAGTAATAAAAAAGTTGATCTCCTTTTAAAGTGAAATTGATTTGTAACAAGCTTAGACGACATATATAGGGCTTGTTGAGTATACACTAAAGTAGGAAGTTGTTTTCTTAAAAATAAGTACACAAGTTTCATGCTCTGTTAATGACAAATCACATATGAATTCAAATTATTGTGTTTTGACATGTTACCTCGACATAATCAATTCTTCCGCCAGCCTTTTCTACCATCTGAATGACAATATCTTTAATTTCTTGGCAGGTGGTTTGCTCATGCAATGCAGTGTACTTAGCTTTTGACATGGAGTTGTAGATGGACAAGGCCTATTAAGGCACAAGAATGTAAGAAGATTTTTTTATTGTTTTAATATAAATTATATTATTTCACAATCAAAAACTAAAAATTGGCACAAAAATACACAACTATATACACATGAAAACTAGGCAATTCGCCATCCAAGTCATTTCTCCGTATTTTGGTACTACTTACCCTAATCATTGATGACCAAGCATCCAGTAAATCTTCAGAATAAAGCTCTAGAGGGATCCACATTATCACATAAATAGATAAACATCTAACCCCCAGATAGACTTCCGAAGTCCTTGGCGATATTTTTAGCACTTCAGTAATATAAAAGAGTAAAAGAGATGTTTTCATGCACGCATTAGTGCAAAAAATTTGACCAAAACCACTCAATTGAGATGTTTTCCAGAGATGTTTACACTTTCAACAAAGTTTAAATATTTCCAAATAGTTAGAGACAAAAAAAACAAGAATCAAATATGTACTTTATTCATCGTATGATACGGAAACACTTCAAAAGCAGTACTGGGGAGTTAATTGAGTATAACATCAAACAAATGCAAAATAATAATAATAATAATAAAGTAGATCATAGTTGTCAAAATGACCTTCACTCGCTCTTCAGGAGATAGGCGCACATTGCGAGAGCTCATAGCAAGACCATCAGATTCGCGTACAATCTCTGATCCAACTATTTTAATTGCATAATCAAGATCGCGTACCTAAAATGATCATCAAACACAAAACACCAAAAAGTCACCAACACAGATTGTGTTGCCAAATGATGATGATAACTAACCAAAGGGGAAAATATAGCATCAAAATTAGGGTGAAAACAACATAACTAACACATGAGTACTATACATTTCACAAATCCATATTCATTTAACCTTTCAAATGCAAAGGTGCAAACAACATAGATAAGATAAAAAACCTAATAATAAAAAAGAATCCTCCTTGGATCATTTCTCGCAGCTATGCGAGGAGTTGCATTTGCACATATTTGAAAAACAAACTATGCTTTTCACAAAACTATGAATCTAAAATAAAGAATCAAAATGCCCTAGTCTGACCAAATTATGGCAAACTAAATGCTAAACTAAGCCCACTATCATTATCATTCCACTCAATGTACTATATCATCTGTCCATACAAATTTGCTTTTTATGACCAGGGTAAGACGATAGCATATTCAGTTAGGCACAGGAGAGTAAATGATAAACTAAGAGAAACAAGATTGCATTTCTATTGTCACGATATTAGCCTAAAACAAAACTAATAACAGCAAACATATATGACAGTTGACAACTATGAAAAAGATGTGTTCAACCATCTAATCTTTTACACAATCCCACATTGAAAACCTAGAAGATAATTAATCCAATGTCCTTTATTTTGACTAACCCAGTTTCTAACAGGGCAGGTCTTTGGCCATGTAGAAAAACATGTGTAATGTAATCTCAATTAATCTAATATTAAGGAAAGTTAGAGGCATCCTAGTTCTTGAAACATTCAACTTCTCGAAACATTCAAAAGATTGTTTTTGAGTTGTTTTAATTATTCACCTCAAAAAAGTTCTCCTCCAAAAGCAAAGTAATTCATCTCAACTGTGATTCTCAAATGTCATATTGAAGTATCAATTTCACATCTAATCCTGAGGGAAAATGTCAGTATATTTAATCAGTGATTCACAGAGGGTTACCTAAATTATTATGTTAATGTTTTTCGGTCTGAAGAAGAAGAAGAAATAAAGGAAACGTCTTGAGCCGGAGATTAACATCTCAGGCATACCATTCGACATATGACGCGCCATTGCTGATAATCCTTCTTGCCAAAGATCGCGACGTCAGGCTCCACTATGTGGAACAACTTCGCCACTACGGTCGCCACTCCTCGAAAGAAGACTGGCCTGCTCTTCCCGCACAATCCCCGCTCTAGCTTCTCCACCCTAATCCAGGTCTCGTGCCCTGACCCATCATCTTCCGCTTCGATGCACGAAACGGCAGAGCCGACACGATCAGCGGTGGACATCACTGAAAATCCACCCTCGTAATCGTAGAGATTGGAGGGACAGAAAACGGCGTGAACGATTCCAAGGTCAGCGAGCTTTTTCAGGTCGCCAGTGAGGTCGGAAGGGTAGGTGGAAAAGTCTTCGGAGGGGGCGAACTGGCCAGGGTTGACGTAGATAGATACGACGGTGAGGTCGGCGAGTGGGTGGGCGGTGCGGATGAGAGCGAGGTGCCCGTCATGAAGGAAGCCCATGGTAGGAACGAGAGCCACCGTCTTTCCCTGCGATCGACGCAACCGCGTCCACGACCGCATCGCCGCCTTATCCCTTATCACCTCCGGTTCGCTGCCCATCTCTCTCCGCTCACCTCTTTCGTCTATCCGTCCAACTTTACGCTGCCTTTTCTGAGTTCATTCTGCTCCAAAGTTTGAAAATTTTTCATTCTGGGGCGTCGATTTTAATGCTTAGGGCCTTCTTTTTTTCTCACAATTGCCTTCCTCCTTCGACAGATGGCCATTTAAAATCTCTACTTATTTCAAATATTTTTTGAAATAATTTAATATTTTTTAATAAAGCCCATCGTCTACCATCGCATCATCGGAAGTGCATTTGGAGCGGCCGCCTCCGGCGGTAGCTGACCGACCTAAATACAGCTGTTAAATCGAGGAATCGAGGAATTTTATATCGGATAGAAAAAAAAATAACAGATTAATTAACAATCCGATCCAACTCCAGAAATATCGGATTGAAATCCAGGAATTTCATATTCGGATTGAGATTTTTTAAGATTGTGTTACGATGAGATTGAATTCAATGGACTATCTAAATTTAGGATTTAAAGATTTTTTAAAATTAAATATTTTTAAATTAAAATAATATATAATAATAGAAGATTAATATGAAATATTAAGATAGAAATTAAAAATTATAAAGAAAATAAATTTAAAAAATCTTTTTAAATCAGATGTGTGGGATTAATCGGATTATTCAGTCTCTAACTTGATTAGACAAAACTTATTAAGAAATATAAGTTCATGTCATGTGAGTCAAGTTATAGTTAAAACACACCATCATATATTGCATTACATATTAAATATATATTATTGATTATATTGTAAAATAAATAATAAAATTTCAAAGTTAATAATTTTCTAGTTTTAATAGTATATGAAAAATCGAATTAATTATTCATGATAAATTTATAAAATTGAATGAAAATTAAATCTGATTAAACATGAAAATTTATTATTCCAGATGTTATTAGCTTCGATTTTTCAACGGCCAGTCATTAGAGACCATCAAATTTCGGGTAGGGATTCTTTGATCCCAAAATTCCTAGTTCATCCCTGGTCCATACTAAAATTGCGGCCGGATCGTGATAACGATTCGGCCGCAATTTATTCCAATCCCCTCTAGGGTCCACCGTGCCCCTTAGGTTATGTTGGTTTGGACGATGTCAAGGCCACCCGGCGGCCTAAACCCTAAATCTGGATTTAGGATTAAGGGTATAGGATTTTAGATTTAGGATTTAGGTCGTCGGGTGGCCTCCGACCACCCATCCGAATCCAAACTATAACCTGAGAGGCATGGTGAACCATAGAGGGGATCGAAATAAATTGCGGCCGAATCGCAATCACGATCCGGCCGCAGTTTTAATGTGGACCAGAGATGGATCAGGGATTTTGGGACCAGAGGATCCTACCCTCCAAATTTCACTTGTTTTTTTATTTTTACAGAATATATGGGAAAAAATAATTATATGTCAAATAATAATTTGGAAATAATTCTTTTAAAATATATTTAATTTCTCCAGCGTTCGTGTATAAAAAAAAACCTAGAGTAATTTATAAAAAAAAATATTACATTTAAAGCTTTCGTTTATTACCCCAAATATATAAATTTTGTGCTTACCATAATAAATACTCAACACTTCTGTGTGGCTGTAGCCTGGTGGTTTTCTGTGTTTTTTTATCCGGATTAAGTATGTCTTGAGTCCTTTCTAAGTCTCATGCAGTGCAATGGTAGTTTGGACAATTTTCACTATCTCGGTATATTTCAAGTTGTATTCCGTATATTTTTTTAAAAAAAATTGTCTACTTAATTTAAACATTCAATTTTTCAAAAAATTTCATTATTTCAGTAAAATTTTCTATCGGGCATTAGATCAGAACGCCTTCATGAAAGTCTATTCAAGCGATTAGGATTCTTCAATTTGTCATATACTATGTCGCAGTTAAAATTTAAATTTTAAATTTTTTTTTATAATTTAAGAGCCAAGATTTTTTTTAAATGTGAGATTCATATAAGTAGAAAATATATGAATTTTTTTATTTTTTACACGAGGTTGATGTGATATTGAGGTGGTAAAGGATAATTTGTTCATTCCAGCGCCTCCACTAATTCGTTCCAAGACCGGAAGAGATAAATTATGAGAGCTACAGTCCGAATGGTATGACTCACATTAGGGATGTAAACGAATTAAGCCAGTTCACGAACATTTCGAGCCGGCTCGAAAAATATTCGATTCGTATTTGAAATTATCGAATTCGAGCCGAACTTGAACATGTTCAAATATTTTTTTGAGCTAAATTCGAACTTATACTATTTTGTTCGATTGTTCACGAGCCACTCGCAAGCCTAACTCAAATCGAATTCTATTTTTTTAATATAGTTTTTATTTAAATATATTCAAATTAGGATTCAATAATTCTAATAGAATTCGAATTATAGTTTGAAGATGCCAAATCAAGGTTCGAACAATTTGAATCAAACTCGAGTTCGAATTTTATTTCAATTCGAGCTCAAGCCAAAACTATATGTATTTTTGAGCTTCGAATCAAACTTTGAATATCATATATATTTTTTCGAACTCGAACTTGAATATCAATATTTTCATATTATTCGACTCAATTCGATTCATTTGCACCCTTAGTTAGCATGTGAGGAGGGCGAACATATTAGTTTTATCAAGATTTGATTGTCAGATTTTAAGATAACAATATCACATACGTTAACCACCATATTAATGTGATATTAAGTGGTCTGGTCGGGAGTTGTGATCCGATCGGGAGTTAAGCCGACCCGATAAGAATCCCAGTCGGGCAAAGACGGTTAAGCGTACAAGGGGTCCACCTAGCCTAATGGATGCACTAGAGGATACATGGATCTCGTTCGGTCGGCAATAGCCGGTCAAATATGCCCGGTCAGCCGAACCCGATCGAGAGGCTTCAGTTGGGCAGATAGAGAGCACGACTCCCGTTTGAAAAGGTGTAGGCGAGTTCTGGGCGGACCATCCCGGTCAGGCATTCCCGACCAGACGAACCAATCACCATGCCAAATAAAATCACTCACCCCCGTTTTGAATGACTCACAATCTGTATCCAGCTGTCTAGTCGGGCATACCTGACCGGCCGATCGGACATACCCCTGGCCGGTCAAACTAGCTGGTACCAGGAATTGTTGGAGCAATCTATGGTCCGGAGTGACAATGTGTTTTAATGTTTGGGCAAAGGGTTTAAGTTAGATTCACCCTTGTAACTAATATGTGTATTTGGCTGTGCAGGTTTACAGGATACACATAGACTTAGTTGGACGACTTCGGGTCCGATGAAGGATGGCATGGGGAGACGAGCTGTGGGCTTGCATGCATCCGAGGGACCGTGGACAAAGCAGGAACGATGAGCCGAGGGAAGCGCACTTCGAGGCATACGTGAAGGATGGCATGGGAGATGAGTCGTGGGCTTGCATGCATCTGAGGGACGAGAGCCAAAGTCGAAAAAGGCTTGAAGGCAACAAGTCAAGGCTGCTGGAAGCAGGAACGATGAGCCGAGAGAAGCGCACTTCGAGACATACTCGAAGGATGACATGGGGAGACGAGCCGTGGGCTTGCATGCATCCGAGGGATGAGAGCCGAAGTCGAAGAAGGCTTGAAGGCAACAGGTCGAAGCTGTTGGATGAAGAGTTCGCTTAAGTCGTGAGGATTTGAGTGCTGAGAGAATTGTACTCGGGAAGGGAAATCCTAGGGTTCAAGTGCTGAGAGAATTGTACTCAGGAAGGGAATCCTTAGGTAGCAGGCGATTGATGTTTGGATCAGTCGACTGATGAAGTGCACAGAAAGATCAGTCGAGTGATCCTAGGGGCAGTCGACTAATGGCGGCAAAAATTCAAACGTTAGGCTGTAATGTTCGAATCCAAGTTGGACCAGTCGACTGGTACTTGGACCAGTCGACTGGTAACGACTCTTTCCAGTTATGAGCTCTATTTAAGAGAGCTCAGTTTGGATGGAAAATGGTTGACGAAATAAGCTTAGTTAGAGTTTATTAGTAGTCTCCTAATGTTCAGGTGTTGTCGAGGGTTTGTGGCGAGGTTTCTCCACCCACAAGGAGCGACAAGAGCTAGCCGGAGGTCTTCCGAGGACTCATCCACCGACGGATCGAGATCGTCCACCTTACGGACAACCGTGGAGTAGGAGCTTTATGTCCGAACCACGTAAATCGGTTTGTGTTAGCGTTTGTTTATTTGTGTTATTAGTATTTCCGCTTACGCACGCTAACATTGTAGGAAGAATCAACGATCGAAGTGGATGAACGGCTATTTACCCCCCTCTAACCGTACGTAAAGGTCCCAACAAGTAGTATCAGAGTCGGGGTCGCACGTCTACGGACTAACCGCCGGGAGAGCAAAAAGCTAGAGGAAGATGGACTCAGAAGGTCCGCTTGGATGGGATATTCGGATCCCACCTCCACACGATCGAGATGACTTCAATTATTAGAGGAAGCGGTTGGAGATGTGGTTCAAACTGGATTAGGACCATTGGACCCCATTGGAGGTTCCATTTGAAGCTCCAATGGACAAGGGAAAACGCCTTCGACCTTGGTATTGGACCAAGGATCAAACAGAGGAAGCGGAGGCGGATAATGAGGTAACTAGAATTGTATTAAATTTATTACCTCCATATATTATGTCAAATGTAGGAGAATACAAGAATGTGTATGAGCTATGGAGAAAGGTGATAGCTTTACATGAAAATTCGACACAAAGACAAGGAGAAAAGGAGCCCAAGGAAAGGGGTCATTGATCCAAGAGAAGGAGAAGGATCAATCGGAGGTTGAATCAAGTTCAACATCCGAAAAGGAGGAGAAAGTGGAATCGTCCACATCCTCAAGTGAGGAAGAAATAGGAGAAGTCTCCACGTCAAGGATTGAGGGGGAGGAAAGACCATCCTCATGACCGGAGCAAGAAGAAGTCTCCACCTCCACCAAAGCAAAGGCAAAGGAACACATAATTTGCTTTGGGTGTAATCAAAAGGGACACTAAAATGACAAGTGCCCATTAGGTAAGAAAAACGAGGTAAACCCTAAACTCAAGTCAATTTCTTCGAAAACTAACATGGGTTGTAGGGAAAAGAATGAGAAGAAGTATATAATTTGCTTCACATGTGGTGAGCTTGGACACTACCACACCAAGTGCCCAAAGAAAGGAGAAATCAAGAAATTGGCACACTTGAATAAATTGGAAAATAAGAGGAGCTCATGTCAAGGGGGAGCTTCAAAGATAAAAAGGAAAGTAAACCCTTATTTAAAATTAAATCCAATTTCAAATTCTTATATGCTCATTAAGAATAATCATGGATTTAGATATCATGATAAAAATAGGGTTAATGTTGCATATCAAAACCCTAGGGAGTTCATGCATAATGATAAAACAAGAACCTTTAGACCTAAGGACCAAGGTATTAATCCCAAGAAGGGAAGACATATGCCTAGGAAGGTGGATAGGTCAAGGAATGTCCAAGGTGGATATATTGATTCTAGGTTTGAAAACTTGGAGAGGGAAAATCAAGCTTTAAGGGCAAAGCTTGATAAATTAGAGAAACCCCTGGATAGATTCACTATTGGATCTAGGGGTTTAGGTATGGTGTTGAGAAGTCAAAAACTCAACAATGATAGATCGGGTTTAGGATACTGATATAAGCTCTCCGATGTCAATGAAAAGAAATATGCTAGGGTAGTATATAACTATGGCAAGGAGGAGAAGTCCAAGAATGACAAGGGAGTGTCATTTAAGGGTAAAAAGACCTTAACCAAGGACAAGATGTCCAAAGTTAAGGAAGTTAAGGTTGTAGGCCAAGAGTCACCGGAGATACACCGGTGTGGCCTAGTGTTTGTTGAGTCACCTAGGGAGGTGGCTATGGCTAAGGGCTCAAGAGGGAACTCTAGGAGCCAAGTTGGGGCCCATGGTCCATGGATCCCGGGAGGATTTCTCTCGTAAGTCTAGATGGGTCATGAAGTGTGCCAAAGGAGTTGGTGACGAATTTGAAGTCTCAATCCTAGAGGATTGACACATTGGGTTTAAGTATCATGCATAAAATATGACATTGGAGGTCATATAGCATGGAAGTTGATTTTTGATATATAGATGTCATATAAACCAATGCTAGATATGTATTATGGTTTGATATGGGCAGAGACATCAAGAGGAGGTCAAAACTAGGACTTTAGGTCAAAGTTCAATTGAACCATTTAGATAGTTTTGGATTGTGTGTTAATCTTAGGATGGGTGATAGATACATTTTTAAATGTATTTTTCCCAAGTAGATATGGATACCACAAACCTCTCCACAAAATTTGAAAATTTTTGAAGATTTGTGAAATTTCTTGTGCATTTCTGAAATTGGGTCAGAAATATTGAAAATAGAGTTTTTAGGGTACCAGTCGACTGGTTCAGAGGGCAGTCGACTGATATAGGCTGAAACTGTTTTTCAGCAATTGAAAAGTGTCGTAATGATGTAAAACAAGTGTATAATCTTATGGGGGTTAATACATTTTGTTTATGATCATTAGAGGTTAAAGGATCTAATATGAGGGAAATTGTTGGAGTCCTTTTGATGTGTGGCAAAGGGGGAGAAGTGTTGGGTTTAAGTGGGAAACCAAACACGCCTTTGTAAGAAATCCTAGGTCAAGGGGGAGTTTAGGTAAAGGGGGAGCATTGTTGCTCATTTGTTGGCAAAGGGGGAATCTTGGAGAGGTTATTAAAAAACCTTTGTATGTCCAATATAGGGGAGCCTTGGAGATGGTTTAAAAAGCCCGGTTGGTAAAAATCCTAACTCTTGGGGAAGTTAGGTGTGGGAATGTCTTGTGATAGGATCCATGCATGTTTGTATTGCATACACATTGGCGGTATAAGTCCAAGGTGAAGCCTGGTTGGTAAAAATCCTAACTCTTGGGGAGGTTAGGTATGGGGATGCCTTGTGATAGGATCCATGCATGTTTACATTGCATACGCATTGGTGGTATAAATCCAAGGTGAAGTCTTGACAACGTAAGTCCAAATGGATATTAGGATTGTATTTGCTATTTATTTTCCCAAACTTAAACGTATTGTTAATCATCAAAAAGGGGGAGATTGTTGGAGCAATCTATGATCTAGAGTGACCATGTGTTTTGATGTTTGGGTAAAAGGTTTAAGTTAGGTTCACCCTTGTATCTAATATGTGTATTTGAGTGTGCAGATTTGCAGGATACACATAGACTTAGTTGGAATGTCTTCGGGTCCGGTGAAGGATGGCATGGGGAGACGAGCCATGGGCTTGCATGCATCCGAAGGACCGTGGACAAAGTAGGAACGATGAGCCGAGAGAAGCGCACTTCGAGGCATACGTGAAGGATGGCATGGGAGACGAGTCGTGGGCTTTCATGCATCCGAGGGACGAGATCCAAAGTCGAAGAAGGCTTGAAGGCAACAAGTCAAGGTTGCTGGAAGCAGGAACAATAAGCCGAGGGAAGCGCACTTCAAGGCATACGCGAAGGATGACATGGGGAGACGAGCCGTGGGCTTGCATGCATCCGAGGGACGAGAGTCGAAGTCGAAGAAGGCTTGAAGGCAACAGGTCGAGGCTGCTGGATAAAGAGTTAGCTAAGTCTTGAGAATTTGAGTGCTGAGAGAATTGTACTCGGGAAGGGAAACCTTAAGTAGCAGTCGACTGATGCTTGGATCAGTTGACTGATGAAGTGCACAGAAAGATCAGTCGACTGATCCTAGGGGCAGTCGATTGATGGCGGCAGGAATTCAAACGTTGGGTTGTAATGTTCAAATCCAAGTTAGACCAGTTGACTGGTGCTTGGACCAGTCGACTGGTAACGACTCTTTCCAGCTATCTATTTAAGAGAGCTCGGTTTGGCTGGGAAAGGGTTGACGAAATAAGCTTGGATAGAGCTTATTAGTAGTCTCCTTGTGCTTATGTGTTGTCGAGGGGGTATGGCGAGGTTTCTCCACCTACAAGGAGCGACAAGAGCTAGCCAGTGGTCTTCTGGGGACTCATCCACCGACGGATCGGGATCGCCCACTTTATGGACAATCGTGGAGTAGGAGCTTTATGTCTGAACTACGTAAATCGGTTTGTGTTAGTGTTTGTTTATTTGTGTTATTAGTATTTCCGCTTGCGCACGCTAACATTGTAGAAAGAATCGACGATCGAAGTGGGTGAACGACTATTCACCCCCTCTAGCCATACGTAAAGGTCCCAACAAGAATGACTGAACCCGTTTAGGCCACTCGCTCACCCAAGAGTCGATTGACAGCCGAGTGATCGAGCCTCGCCGAGTGACCACTCCCGGTCGGTCAACCCATCCGTATGGAGTCATAGTCACCGTGCCTAGTAAGATAAGCCAAGGTGACCCCACTGTCTCAGTAATTTAATTATGATCAAACTTTTAAGATATTCCATATCCTCTCATTATGAGGAAAAGATACATGTCATAATCATACCCCCAGTGCATAGGACAGACCCTTTGGCGGCCCTGTCAAATCCTCGGGGAGACTAAGGCTGCCAGGAAATCATGTCAGAAGATTGATTCTTAATGAAACAAGACAACCCCGACAAGACAGGGGGCCTCCTCCTCCCCCATATAAGGCCCCTTAGGTGCTTCAAAGGAGAGATTCCACTACTAAAATATTTCCTCTTCCTCCTCTACTTCCTGTGTCCCCATTTTGGATCTGACTCCGACTCAACCCTGTCCTGCTAGCCTTTGATCCCGACCATGACTCACACGCCGCCGCAACTCGTTCGTCTGGCTGTATCATCTCTGTCCGATCAAATCATCTAAGTGAGAGCCCTCTCCGCTTATCGACAAGATCATTAAGGAAGTTCTTAAAGAACTCCCATTACTATAAATGTTCTAAATACCAAGTCCATTAACTTCCTTCAATCTTCGTCCCCTTCTTACAAATTTTTGTGAGATTAGGACATTTCCAATGTTAAAATTTATTGGAACATAACTTATTTTATAGTCCAATTCGTATTAATATAATTACATGATTTCATATGTGTGTATATATATATATATATATATATATATATATATATATATATATATATATATATATATATATATATATATAAAATTAATTTATTTAAAAATTAAAAAATAACTGCACATCTTAGGTCTCACTCCATCTGATTATATTTTTTTTATTTAACTTTTTTTTAATTTTATAAATCTCATACGAACTTTACATTACTTTAATGGTGAACAAGCCTCATTGTCATTGATAAATTGTGAAAAAGGAAGGGAAGCGATACCCTGCGGCGGTGACGGACTTAAATACAACTGTATTTAAAAAAAAAAATACATAGATTAATCTCAGCAATTTATCAAAAATATATTTAAATTTATGAATTAATTAAAAAATACACTATACTTTGATATTTACGCAAAGACATATTTAATTTACTACTGTTCCTATCATATTTTTCAACCATTTCTCTCCTTGTTTTCTCTCATCTATGCATTCAATGTTTTTTCTTTTTACTCTTTTCTTTTTTTTCCTCTCTCTTTTAGATGCATGTATGTATAACACGAGATTTAATATGGAAAATATCAAACCCACATTGGGTCTAATATGGAAAAGTATCAGGCCCCCATTATACCTGATATGGAAATATCAAGCCCAACATGGTCTTTATATGAATGGATTATTTTACCTGATTTTTTTGATAAAATTTTAACTCCTGTGGAAAAGTAGAAGTATGTAATGGGCAGCACCGTTGGACTCCTTGTAATATTAAAAATCCATAAGACATAAAATGTTTACAATCTGAGGTCTCTAATTGATTTTTTTGACCTATGATGTACGACGTTTAAGATTTAGTAAATTTTTTGATAACATTTAAATATCTCTGGATAAGTCAAAATAAATAATGGATATCGTATTTGAACTACTCGTAATTTCATAAATTCATAGGAACTAAAATAGGTGCAATCGGAGCTCTCTAAGTCCATCAGTGGGTTTCGACTAAAACCACTAATGTACATAGAGAGCTCCGATTGTACTCATTTCAGTTCCTATGGATTTATGAGATTGTAAGGAGTTCAAATACGGTATTCATTATTTATTTCGCCTTCTCCAGAGATATTAAAATGCAATAATGAAGAATCGACAAAAATCAATAAAAATCCACGTTGGGATGATATGAAAACACAGCAGACCTAACTTGAGCCTGATATGATCCTATATCAGGTGCATGTTGGGTTTGATATGTTTCAATATCAGGCTTAACATGTATTTTTGTCGATTTTTTCTTAGTAACATCACTGATCGACCTAGTGAGCTTCGATTGTACTAATTTTAGTTCTTACAGATTTATGAGATTGCAAGGAGTTTAAATATGACATCTATTATTTATTTTGACTTCTCCGAAGATATTAAAATGCAACAGCGAAGAATCATCAAAAATCGGCAAAAACCCATGTTTGGCCTCATATGGAAATGTATCAGACCCAACGTGGATTTTTGTCGATTCTTCCTTAGCCGCATCACTGATGGACCTAGAGAGCTCCAATTGCACCCATTTCAGTTCCTATTGATTTATGAGATTGCAAGGAGTTCAAATATGATATCATTATTTATTTTGACTTCTTTGAAAGTATTAAAATGCAATAACAAAGAATCAACAAAAATCGACAAAACCCCACATTGGGCCTAATATGCTTCCATATCAGGCTCAACATGGGTTTTTGTCGATTCTTCTTTAGTCGCGCTATCCAAGAGCCTAGAGAGCTCTGATTGCACGCATTTTAGTTCTTGTGAATTTATGAGATTGTAAGGAGTTCAAATAAGGTATTCATTATTTATTTCGACCTCTCTAGGAGTATTAAAATGCAATAATGAAGAATCAATAAAAAACCATGTTGGGCTTGATGTGGATGATATGGGATCATATCAAGCCCACGTTGGCCCTGATATGATTCCTTATCAGGCTCAATAAGGATTTTTGTTGATTTTTCCTTAGTTGCGTCACTGATGGATCTAGATAGCTCTGATTGCACCCATTTCATTTTTTATGGTTTTATGAGATTACAAGGAATTCAAATATGATATTTATTATTCATTTCGAGTTATCCGGAGGTATTAAAATGCAATAACAAAGAATCAACAAAAATTGACAAAATCTCACGTTGGGCCTGATATGATTCCATATCAGGCCCAATATGGGTTTTTGTCGATTCTTCCTTAGTCGGATCATTGATGGACTTAGAGATTTCTGATTGCATTCTTTTCTATTCCTATGGATTTATGAGATTGCAAGGAGTTCAAATATGATATCAATTATTTATTTCGACTTTTTTAGAGATATTAAAATGCAATAATGAAGAATCAACAAAAATTGGCAAAACCCCACGTTGGGCTTGATATTGGATCATATGAGGCCCAACATTAGCCTGATATGATTTCATATTAGGCCTACGTTTGGCCTAATATGATTTCATATCAGACCCAATACAGATTTTTGTCGATTTTTACTTAGCCGTGCTATTGATGGACTTACAGGGTACCGATTAAACTAATTTCAATTTCTATGGCTTTATGAGATTGTAAGAACTTTAAATATGATATCTATTATTTATTTCGGCATTTTCGGAGGTGTTAAAATATAATATAAAAAAATCAACAAAAATCGATAAAACCCCCATGTTGGGCATGATATTTTTCCATATTAGGCCCTGTGTTATGCATGCATCACTATAACAAAAATTCACTTCAACAACACTGAAAAGACAATATTTTTATAAAAACATCGTTGTTTGTTGCTATTGAACAACGATTTTTTGAAGAGTCGACAAGATTGATTTTTGAAAACTGTTATTTTTTTAGAGACTATAATAATGGTTGTTGAAAATCGTTGTCTATTTTATGGTATAACAATATATTTAATAATCATTATGAATTTTGTATTGTTATATAGTAAAAGACAACCCTATCTTATATTTTCTCGTATTCTATTCTTCTTCACAGCATTATCGTGTTTTCCTTTACTGCCATGCCTTCATGTTTTCTTAACATTTTCTCCCTTTTCGCTAAAATCCTTAGCACCAAAACGCCTTCGCACTTTCTCCCTCTTCGCTAAAACCCTAACACCCTGTTTGGAAACCTTTTAAGTAAGGAATTGGAATTCAATTTCGGTCGGAATTGAATTTCATCCGGAATTGAATTTCAATTCTCATGTTTGGAATGAATTGTAAAAACAGAATTGAATTGAATTCAATTGTTATACTTTTACGATTTTATCCTGCGAGAATGGAGCCGAAGCAACTTTGATTTATTTTGTGAGGGGGTGATTTGATAATTTAATTTGTTCAAGTGAATTCCTTTCACAAATCAGAGGTGTTTAGGTGTGATTTGTTTTGAGGAGTTTGAAAGGAATTGGAATTCAATTCCTTATCAATTCCTTCTTTAAAATTGCTACCAAAGGATGGAATTGAATTCCAATTCCCAAAGGAATTCCAATTCCTTCCTTTCCAAACAGGGTGTAAGAGCCTAAACGCTGATGAATCCCTCTCTTCGCATTTTCCTCACGCTGTTGAACATCTCTTCCTAGTCCCTCTCGTGAAGATCCCTGTCCATAGAGGTCTAGCTAGGCGCTCGTTGTTTCCTCTCCAAGTCCATTCTTCATTTTTCCTCCTCTAAATCCAAATCTCGTGTGGAGAGGGCGGAGGATTATGCTCCAGTATGCCTTGCTCCACCTTGCTGACTACGATAGTGTCCAGGTTCGTCCTTCGGCCTTTTTCTGAGTTTACTCCCATATTTAACGGGGATATTATGAGTGTGTTTGGAGCTTGACATTTATTGATTATATCTGTTCCGTTTCAATAATCTACTATTTGGATCGAAAGTTTACTTGCTTCCTTCTATTCTATTTCAATTATCTCTTTGTCTGGTGAACTTCTAATTGCAACTTCTGACTGACTTCTCGATCCTACTCCTTTTTTTAAGTCTAGATCTTAAGATTCCAACATTTTTTCAAATTGACCTGTTACTTTCTGAGCTATCCAAATTTAGTTTTAAGGAAGCAAAGGCAATGAAAGATAAGCCCACACGCATCAAGGTCTGAGGTATGAAATTTGATTAGATTCGAGCTACCATTAAGGAAGCAAAGTCAGTGAAAGATAAGCCCACACTCATCAAGGTCTATTTGTTTTCATGAGCACTAAGAATGTGGCAGGCAAAGTGGTTGTTGTGTTTATGTACTGACTTTTGTAGGTGACCACTACAATTAGATTTGGATCACCAAACAAGGCTAACTCATACAGTGTACATGTAAGTGCATTGTTTAGCAAGAAGTTGAGGCAACTAGACTGAATCTTGGATGGCTATATGAACCTTTCCATGTACCTGAAAAAAGATGTCAAGAGGTGAGCAAATCCTATTCTATATGTTAGATATGCTTAAACCTGTTGGATACGATTTTGCAAAGCAAAATTTTGATGCCATCGATCATTGCAAGTCAAGTTTGACTTCAAAATCGAAATTTACGTTTCGCGTAGATAAATCTGGACTATTTATTTGCTCAAAACCGATTAAGGGTGAATGAGAAATTAATTGTTCAAGATACGCTCAAATGAACATTAAGAAAAAAGATGGGGCTTTAGTCCCACATTGCTAACCGGCGAGAGCCAATGTTTCCTTATATGTATTTCTGTGCTAATGTTGTTAATACAAAAGCACAGGAGGTCTCTACCCTTGGGCGAGCAGGTGCTCGCACATGCGAGCCCGCCACCCGCCACCCGCGCAATAGGCGCTTTGTTGGCGCACTTGGCGCGTACGCATCGTCGCGAGGAGCATTGAGGAGCTTTAATTTATGCTTCACATGGCGATAACGTTTCGTGATCAGGTGGCACCACGTTGCACGTCGGTGACGAGGCAGTGCCTATGTGGCACGTGACTGTGTAGAGAATGATGACTGGATTTGGCGAACAGATGGTGGCCGTCGGATCAAAGATCTGGGCAGATCGCAGGCAGGTGCGATTTGAAGCGTCGGATTTGAACCTGACTGTGAAGAGGGAGGATGGATCTGAGGCGTCGGATTAAATGTTTTAATCTGGCGGCTGAGATCAAGATGGGATCTGAAGAGTTATAACTCTTCAGATCAAGGGACGAGATTAAAAGACCTTTAAAGGGTTATACCCTTTCGTTATGAACGGTCCAGATTTGTCCGAACCAAAGGGTAGTTGTTGGGTTTCCTAAGCGAATACTTAGTCGATCCGAGAGACCTCTCCATGTCTACGGATTAAAAATTAATCCGAATGGAGAGCTGATAACCATCATTTTATTGATTATTTTAGGCTCTAAAATCCATGTTTGATCTATATTTTATATGCTTAAGTTTGCAATTTTAGTAGGTTTCATGTATTCCCTTTATTTTAGCTTTTAATTCAAATCTTTGTATATTTGGGATATTTTTGGCACTAAATTTGAATATTATTTTATAGGCTTCAAATGATCATGGACCTAGATCAAATCGGGTCATACTTGAGTCAGCATTGGATCCAGATCAAAGGGATCAAGCATCGGATTAATAGGAGCCGTCCATTCCAGAGAACGGCTAGATCTGAGCCATCGGTCAACTTCTGGTCGATCTGAGTCCAAGATAGAATCAATTATGACCAAAGATCAAGATCTGAAAATTTCAGCCAAATCCGAAGTAATCTTACCGTTGGATCGAGCTCAAGATGTTCTAGACCATCCATTCAAGAAAAGGGAAGATCTGGATCATCCGCCACTGATCTGGTTAATCTGAGTTGGGAACAGTAGATCAGGACCATTGATTGGGATCTGTGGAGTTTGGTTCAGATCTGAAGAGATCTGACCGTTGGATGAAGTCAAATTGATCTCAGCCGTCTGCTGCTTCTATCATAATTTGGCTGGACCAAGTGCTGTGCCGAACCAAGGGGTCCGAACCCAACTGGTCTGACTTGACTGGACCGAACCACAGAACTGGGCTGAACTCAAGCTAAGCTGTGGGCTGAGCAAGGACTGAACCAAAGGGCTCTGGCTTGACTGGACTCAATCCGCGGAAGCTGGCTGGACTGAACCAAGCTGAACTCAAACCAAAGACTGGCTTGACTGAACCGTATTCTTGGCTTGGCTGACCGAACCCACGCGCAGCCAATTGGACACACACAAAAAGGGATCATCACCGCGCGACCTAAGCATCGACTCCACACGCAGGCTCGCGGCGATCCTTCTCCTCCTCCATCTTCATCGTCGCCGCAACTAGGGTTAGGGGTTCCAACCCTAGTCGGCCGGAGCTTCGATCAACCGAGTTTGAGGGGTTCCCGACTCGTTCATCCACCTTCACGGCCGGAGTTCATCATCGCCACGGTATCCACATCCACCTCTTCTCTTTCGGGGTTCGGAGAGAAGAGAGTAAGGGTTCTCTTTCGGGGTTCGGAGAGACGCCAGCCATCCACCGCCGTTAGCCATCTCCATTGCACTTCATCGCCGCAGTTCTTCTTCTTCATCAGTAGTTTTTCTTTCTTCGGCACGTTTCTTCACATCAGTTCTTCATAAAGTTCCTTCCCAGCAATTCATCTTCACAGCAATTCCAGTAGATTTCCAGCATCGCAGTTTTTCCTTCGGCACAGTTTTTCTTCACTTCAATTCCAGCAGCTTTTCAATTTCCAGCCAACAGATTTCATTCCGAGCCACAGCTTCTTCTTCAGCAAATCCCTTTCGGCAGCCAGCAGCAATCCTTCACGGCAATTCAATTTCCTGCAGTCCATCCAATTTCCAGAAGTTCTTCCTTTAATTGTTGTTGTTGATTGATCTTAATTGTGTTTGAATGGCTGTGATAGATAGTTTGTTGGATGTTCGTATTGGATAGAACTTTCCCGTAGCAATTGGCACGTTCTTGAATCAAATTCAATCATGCCTAACTTGTGTTTGATTAAATGCTTCTTAGATCTGTTAATTTCAATTGTGATGATTCTTAATTGTTTAATTTTTGCTTTGTGTTGCTCTTTCCATAGCTTTAAGTTTCATGTCTTCATTACATGCAAATAGGTTAGGAAATTAAATTTCTTTCATGCTATAGGTTTTATTCCATGCCTAGGTTTCATTAATGCCTTATTTCTTGAATGCTTCTTTCACATTACCTTTTCTTTTCTGCAATGGTAGTTAGGATAATTTAGATTTCCTTACCTATATTATCCTTCCTTAATTAGAACTAGATTTCATATTTGCTCTGTTATTCATTTTGTAGTCCTAGCTCTTAAATCCAAAACCCCAATTTCATATTAAAAATCCAAAAGCAATAACGTACGATATTGAGAATTATCATGCATCAACTACATTCGTTGGGAGACGACTCGAGTTACTCTATGCTACATTAGTTTAGAGGAATTCGGTATTTAAATTGTATTTGAAACCGTAACACGACAAAAACGGCCATCAAGAGCCGTCTCCCATCGACCATCTCGTGCCGTATCGAACGATCCAAATTACAACTCGGCCAATTACCAAAATCGGCTTTGCAATTTGCTCGACTGTTCGACCGCGGAAAAGGCGACGAGTGGATCGCTGACTTTTGTGTTTATGGTCGGGGTCCAGTTAAATAATTATTTACTATGATTCACAATCAAAATAATTAAATAATAATCGTAAAATTACGAGGCAAGTAAATAAGACACAAAATAACATAACGAAAGGAGCCAAGGAAGAATGTACCTTCCATTACCTTACGATCTTCTACCGTATGATCCTTCCCTCTTGGACGTCGTGTGGGCGACGATCTACCAAGACCCTTGGTCACCAAGTCAATCCCTTCTCCTTGCGCCAACCAATCCCTAACCAAAAGGATGCCGTCGGTCACTCCTAGGAGATAATCCAAACACAAACCCAATTGATTCTTTCCTCCACTGTCAGTACCTGAACAACAAGTATCTAGGAGTTCTTGTGATCTGAGCAACTCCAAGTTACACAAGCAACTTGTATTCTGAGCAACTCCACAACTCCAACTCGTGTTCTTCTAGGCAACTCACTACCAACAATTGCTGCCTCACGGGAGCGCCTCCACGGGAGCGCCTCCCGAGGGCTGCCTCACAGCAGCGCCTCCCGAGGGCTGCCTCACAGCAACTCCTCCACGGGGGCTGCCTCACGGTCATGCCTCAGCAAGGCACTGCCTCACGGCAACGCCTCCACGGGGCTGCCTCACGGCAGCGCTCCCGAGGCGCTGCCTCACGAGGCAGCAAGGCGTTGCCTCACGGCAGCGCCTCCCGGGGGCTGCCTCAAGGCAGCGCTCCCGAGGCGCTGCCTCACGAGGCAACAAGGCGCTGCCTCACGGCAGCGATCTCGAGGTGCTGCCTCACCCGGGGGCTGCCTTAAGGCAGCGCCTCCCGAGGGAGAGAGAAAGACGAGGAGGAGGGGAGGAGAGAACAGAGGTTAGGGTTTTGTGATCTATTGGATTAATCAGAATCAACCATCAACTTGGTTCTATGCCACCATGGGATACTTATAGGGCTACGATAGAGACCATGAGAAGGAGTTGGATCTTGGCCAGCTAATGGATCCAAACCCGATCCATTAATGAGGATCCATTCCACTAAAGGGCCCTCATTGAATTTGTAACGACCCGCCTTCTGGTACTAAGCTTTAAGGCAGATTGCTACTAACTGACTAACTGATTACTGATCATTGTTTTCCAGATGCTAAACCAACTAGGAGAATTTAAAGAAATTTATTTTGCTATTTACTGAACTAACAATTCATAACCATGTTGGAAGTACTAACCAGCCAAAATAAAACAAAAAATTTAATTTTATTCTCTTGGCTAGGATTTGATCCCCCAACCTCAGCGTTGCATGACTGAAGCACTAACCAGTAGCTCTACAACACATTCTGTTTTAAACTGACACCAGTCGACTGCCCGAGGCGACGAAGCCTTCTGTACGATTTTGCTACTGGTCCCAGTCGACTGGTAGCTGTCGCAGTCGACTGGCAGTTCTAAAATCTGAAAATTCAGATTCCAGAACCGTGCCAAAGTCAACCCACTTCGTACCAAAAACCCCACAAACTCATATTTAAGCTTACTAACAGCTATACAATGATTCTAGGCCATATTCTACATGTTTTCATGACATTAAAGCATACTTCAACCATTTCTAAGCATGAAATTAGGAACACGAACTTTGTATCAACTTACTACTAAAGCTAAGCATTGTTCCTATCTAGATGCACCAATAGTAGCGCTATAATATCAGAAATGGTTCTATAGTCTTAGATCATGCATTTTACTACTAGTTAACACACACTTGAAATGTATCACTCAACATATCACATGTAGGAACTTGGCATGACATGACTGCATGGTATTAACTCATGATACATAATCTCCTACTAGAATTCTCGCAGGACTCATATCAAGAGTGGTGCTAACAACATAACAAAGGTACTTAAACTGCGGAAAGTGATAAACATGACGAAGAACTAGTTTATTTAACATTCTTAATCGTGCATCCTCATAATGCAAGTTCCCAAGGTCCTTTTTCCTTCCAAGTTTCCACTATCACACACTCCACATCATCTCTGCCGCTTCCGCTACTCTATTTTTCCTTTGCCCTTATCTGCAGTATAAGGAAAAATGAAACTATAAGCATAAAGCTTAGTAAGTACCATCCTACACACAAAACAATGCATATCTCGAAACTCATACTTTTGAAAACACATGTAGGAAAACATATCATGCTTGTCATTTATTCTTGCTGAAACGTATAATCTAAACAAATATCATGGCATACTCATCATACTAAGCAATAAACTAAATCATATTCTTATAACTAAATTCACATAGCATCCATAGAATCTAACTGAACTAAGCATGATCTTAAAACTGTTTTCACTTGAAGCTATTACTGAACTTTTAAAACTTATACATATAATAAGTGAAAATACTAATCATGCTGCTGTGGGCCCGACAATGTGCTGCTAATGCGCGCATCCCTAAATAGATCCGAGGTAGCTAATCCCGAACCCATTAGGGTACTACTAGGTGATCTAGGGGCTAGGGGCAACTAGGAGCCCACCTATGGACGAACTAGAGTCCAAGCACATGCCATAAAAAGTAAAATACTTTCATAAATATTCTTTTCTTTAACCTTGCATCTACTAGGCGATCTAGAGCCTAGGGGCGATCTAGGAGCCCACCTAATGGATGAACTAGGGTCCATAAACATAAAGCAAGGGTAGCTAATTTCATAACATGCTAAAACTCATATTAGAGCTTCTTAACATTTCCTCGAGCACTTTGCGTGCCTAAAACTCCCCTTTTCTTTTAAGGACACTTCCTAGGCACTCGACGGTGCGTCTAAACCCCAAACTAAAGGGAGAAGCACGTCCAACCCATCTAGTGGTGCCCTTAAAGTTGGTAAAGAGAGTAGATCTGCACATAGGAACATAAACTTGCAATTAGATAAAACTAAGGCGTTTAGGCATACGAACGAAGCTACTTATACTGCAGGTGAGGGGTACTTACATCTTGCGCTTGTTCTTACAACTCTAATGCGTAGGGTTTAGGGAGAGGGAAGATCCTTGGAGTCTCGGAGAGGCTCCAACGACGGACTACTCCTTGAGACGATCCCTTAACGTGTCCTCCTCCTTGAATCCGCCCAACACAAGCCCTTGGACTCCCTCCTTGGGTTGCCGTGAGTGAGGGAGAGAGAAAGGCTCGAGAGAGGGTGAGGAAAAATCGCCCAAGAGGGAGAAGTCGACGGTGAGAAGATGAGGGAAAGAATAAACCTAAAAACCCTTAAGTTTCCCTTTTATACTTATGAAAAAATTTAACTAACATTACCTTATTTATCTTTTCCTCTATTTTATTTCAATGAAAACAGATTAGCCCACTTAGTAAGCCTCTTCTCCTCTTATGGTACAGGTCTAGGGGTCAGCCTTTTTACTGCGCATTCTATTTTTATTCATTTTTGCCTTATTGGTCCATGGAAAAATTTTATAAAAATATTCATAAATTCAGAATTAATTCTAGGATATTTCTAAAATTACGTTTGAGAATTTTTGGGCGTTACAATCCCCCATACCTTATAAAAAGTTCGTCCCTGAACTTAAAACAACTCTGGTTATTTCTGTCTCATGCTGTCCTCTGGTTCCCATGTTGCCTCTTCTACTCTGTGATTCTGTCATATGACTTTCACTAATGGTACCTCATTGTTCCGTAATTTCTTAACTGCTCGGTCTATTATCTGAATCGGCCGACTATCATAACAGAGATCTTCGCGGCCTTGTACCGTCTGTGGCTCTATCACCTGGGTGGCATCTGGGATATGCTTCTTCAGCATGGAGACATGAAATACATTGTGTTGGGACCGGGTGCATGTTGACAAGGATACGGGTTCGTAAATTTTAAAATATTTACGTGCAACGGAAGAATTAGCATAAATAATTTCTTAAATTATTTTAACCACGTATCTAGCATGCGACCTTATGATGTGTGGACATGATCATAAATTAAAATTTTGCGAAAAAGTAAACTAATTTACTTAGTACCTCGCGTAACTCGAAGTAAGGGACGAGATCCAACCGTAGCGTCCCTTGGAAGCTCCGCCTCTATTCGCGTCCACGCCGAGTTCTCTTCGGGATGACTTCGCAAAGCCACGAGTTTTGTGCCGACGAGAACTACTAGATTCTCCAAAGGCACAACTAGAAAAACAAGAGAGAAAGATGGAAACTAACCACCAAGTAACGGAATCAAAATTCCGGGAAGGAAGGAGTTGCGACCCGCTTCTTCTTCTTCTTCTTTGGCACCTACTTGGTGGAGATGACTCACGGCAACCCTAGGATGCGCCGGCCCTAGGAGGGGTGTGCGCCGGCCCTAGGATGAGGAAAGGGGGCGCCGGCCCTAGGAGGAGGAGAGAAGGAGAGGGAGAGAATAAGAGAGGGAGAGAGCTACTAAATCTCTTGATTAATTGTTGGAATTCAAGGCTTGCCTTTGGTTCCTTTATATAGTAGCCTCTCCATTGCCAAGTCTCCCTTTTAACGGAATTAACGGAATAAATTTTCATAAGAAATTTATCTTATAAATATTCTTATGAATTATTCCGTTATGCCTAGTTTTATTATAATTAACTTTATAATTAAACATATACATCTCTCCTTTTAATTATGGAATAAAATTTGTATAAATTTTTCTTATCATGGAAAAATCAATTCATAATTGATTTTATAAATTAAAATTAAACCAATTCATGGTTCATTTTAATTTCCATAAAAAGAATAAATTTCTATAATTTTCTTTATATAAATTTCTTTATATAAATCTCTTTATATAAATTAATTTATTTATCCATAATTTTTATAAAACAAATCGCACTTGATTTATTTTATAATTTAAACCAAATAAATTGGTTTCCCTCCATGTTGTGGCCGGCCAAACCGCACCCTCTTTGGCCGGCCACACCAAGCCTACTCCCTCGCGAATTAAACTCATTTAATTCGCCCAATAAGCCTTCAAAAGACTTAGCCATTTTAAGCTTCCGTTGCGCCTCTGATTAATTCAGATTTGACTTATTTCTCTTGATCGGAAAATCCAATTTTTAACTCGTTTTAAATCCCTCAGATTACTCGTAGTGCGTGTGACTAAATAGACTTTCGATTTATGTTGGCCGTCTATAATTAACCAATTATAGAACGATCATGAGTGGCACCTAGTAGTACATCATGACCCCCAATTAATCGAAAGATCAACGGTTGACCTCAGAAATAATTCTGAAACCCTTCAGCAGCTCTAATCAATCGTGCCTCATTCCCTTCACCATCTTATACCCACTTGGTTCAGGACATGGTCTGTGTGTGCCAGTCTCCACTAGGCTGACTATGTCACACCTAGCCCAAGTAATGTCTTTCTCGTCCAATGGATTCTAATTACTCTCATGTATTTCAGAGACTTATACTCTGAACATGTCATGCTCTAGCCAGAGGCTTTGAGTAACAATCCGACGATAGGCCTTGGGTGTACATCCCCTCGCAAGGAGTGGTGAATCCTTTGTAGGCTGTTCAAACATTTTCAGGCACTTCGGCTTATACCCAACCATCCTGGGTCCACACCTCCTTGGAGATGCTTGCTTAAGATGTTAAAGTATAAGTCTCCATGACCAAGATGACTTGAACACCGCAAGTCAAAGGAACATCGCACTTAAGCTGCAGTAAGAACTTCACTGACATGTCTATATTTAGACTACCATGTGAAGTTTTACAGCCAGTCACTCTAATGAACTAGTTCCCTTAACTAGCATTCATGTTTATCTCCGGACATCCCAATGTCACCAGCCAGTGAGAATCAGCTGATTAGAGAATAACCCATGCTAGTCTCAACAGAATTGATAGTGTCCTTATTTATCAATTCATCGACTAGGGACAATTTCAATACTTCACAATTGCACATGTAGAGATAATCACTAGTTGTGAATTCATTACAAATTCTCTCATGCTGTGAATTGTATTGTGGACATTCAGTAAATGAGTTTAAGATCCCAATCAAATACATACACATGTATACTCAAATAGTGAATATTCATTTATTAAAATAAATGTTTACAATCATAAGGCGATTGCCTTAGGACACTTCTCTTATATTACTAACACATTGTGGATAGCTGGCATCTCCTGAGGTAGCTCTAGCTCATAAACTACTTTGCCAACTCTTCTAGTGATGGGGTATGGTCCTACATATCTGGGACTTAGCTTGCCCTTCTTCCCAAAATGCATTACTCCCTTTATGGGAGCCACTCTGAGGAATACTGAATCCCCACCTTCAAACTTTAATGGTCTGCGCCGTGTATCAGCATAGCTCTTCTGGCGGCTCTGAGCTGTTTCTATTCTCTGGCGGATCTGTTGTATGGCTACGGTGGTATCATTTATAAGATCTGTCTGTAGGCCTAACTCTTGCCTCTCACCACCCTCGTACCAGCAGATAGGAGATCTACACCTCCGCCTATATAAAGCCTCATAGGGTGCCATGCCGATAGTGGCCTGATAACTATTGTTGTAGGCGAATTCCGCTAAGCACAGGTATCTGCACCAACTGCCCTTGAAATCTAAAGCACAAGCTCTGAGCATATCTTCTAGTACTTGATTAACTCTCTCTGTCTGACCATCTGTCTGAGGATGGAAAGTTGTGCTAAACTTCAGTTTGGTGCCTAGTGCTGTCTGTACGCACTCCCAGAAGTGCGAAGTGAACCTACTGCCCCTATCTGAAATGATAGTCCTAGGGACTCCATGTAGTCTGACGATCTCCTTGAGGTATAACCGAGCTAGCTGTTCCATGGAATAGGAGATCCTGATAGCTAGGAAGTGGTCAGACTTAGTCAATCTGTCAACTATTACCCAGATTGCATCATATCCATTCGTTGTTCTGGGTAGTCCTACTATAAAATCCATGGAAATATCTTCCCATTTCTATTCTGGAACCTGGATAGGCTGCAGAACTCCACCTGGTCTCTGATGTTCTGCCTTGACCCTTTGGCATGTCAGACAGGTACTGACATATCTGGCGATGTCTCTCTTCATCCCAGGCCACCAAAAACATCCCCTGAGGTCTTGGTACATTTTGGTGGAACCATGATGCATCGCATAAGGTGATCCATGTGCTTCCTCTAGGATCTTCCTTTGGAGCTCTTCTTGGTTCGGAACACATAAGCGGTCACCGTAGTACAGTATCCCACTATCTGATAGGCGAAACTCCCTATTTTCTGATTCTGCTATCCCCTGCTTGATTTTCTGAAGGTCAGGATCTTGATCCTGCGCTGTCTGGATGTCTTCAAGTAGGGTTGACACTAATGTCAACGTGAAGAGCTGCCCAACTATAATTTCCAGTCCGAACTCTGATATTTCCTTCCGAAGGGGCTGTGACATTGTAGGCAAAGCTAGTAGGGTGGCGTTAGATTTCCTGCTAAGTGTGTCTGCCACCTTATTAGTTTTACCTGGATGGTAGAGGATGTCAATGTCATAATCCTTGACCAGCTCAAGCCATCTACGTTGCCTCATGTTCAGATCCTTCTGAGTAAAGAAATACTTCAGACTCGATGATCTGTGAAAATCCTACACTGAGCTCCGTATAAGTAGTGCCTCCAGATCTTGAGAGCGAACACTACTGCAGCTAGCTCAAGGTCATAGGTAGGGTAGTTCCTCTCATAATCCTTGAGTTGTCTAGAGGCATAGGCGATAACCTTGTCATTCTGCATTAACACTGCTCCAAGTCCTAATTTAGAAGCATCACTATAAATGTCAAAGTTGTCAGTGGTCTCTGGAAGAGTCAGGATGGGAGCACTAGTCAATCTTCTCTTTAATTCTGTAAAACTGTTCTCGCAGTTCTCTACCCACTGAAACTTTCTGTTCTTTCTAGTAAGAGTTGTCAGTGGGGAGGCTATTCTGGAGAAATCCTCTACAAACTTCATGTAGTAACCGGCTAGACCCAGAAAACTTCTGATCTCACTGGCATTCTTCGGTCTAACCTAGTTACTTACTGCTTCTATTTTGCTGGGGTCTACCATCACACCATCCTTGGAGATGATGTGACCCAGGAAAGACACCTGATCGAGCCAAAACTCACACTTGGAGAATTTCGCATAGAGTTGGCTCCGCTGAAGAATTTCTAATACTGTTTTCAGGTGTTCTGCATGTTCCTTCTGAGTCCTAGAATATATCAGAATGTCATTGATGAAGATGATAACAAAATTATCTAAATATTCTCGGAACACTCTGTTCATGAGGTCCATGAAAGTCGCTGGAGCATTCGTTACACCAAAAGACATAACTACAAACTCATAGTGTCCGTATCTTGTTCTGAAAGCTGTCTTGGGGATGTCACCATCCTTAACTTTCACCTGGTGATATCCTGATCTCAAGTCTATTTTTGAGAACACTGCTGCTCCCTTTAGCTGATCGAATAAGTCGTCAATTCTTGGCAAGGGATACTTGTTCTTGATGGTGACTTGGTTTAAGGCCCGGTAATCTATACACAAGCGCATGGACCCGTCCTTCTTCTTTACGAACAATACGGGAGCTCCCCAAGGTGAATGACTAGGGCGTATGAAGCCCTTGTCGAGCAGCTCCTGTAGTTGCTCCTGAAGTTCTCTTAATTCTGCTGGAGCCATACGGTATGGTGCTTTTGAAATGAGATTGGTACCTGGAATGAGATCTATCTCAAACTCTATCTCCCTGTCTGGCGCTAAGCCTGGTAACTCGTCAGGGAAGACTGCTGGGTAGTCACCTACCACTGGGACCTCTTCTAGCTTTTGGTCATTCTCTTGTTCGGTATTGACTACATGTGCTAGAAATTTAGTACATCCTGAATCCAGCAGTTTCTGTGCTTTCAGAGCTGAGAGAAATTTCTTGGCCTTTCTCTTGGGTTCTCCGATGTATTCAAACTGCACTCCTACTTCAGGTTGAAATATGACTTTCCTTTTACGGCATTCTATGGAGGCACCGTACTTGATGAGGAAGTCCATTCCAAAAATGACATCATAATCAGTCATATCCAGCACGATCAAATCACCATAAAGTTCTCTGCCTGCTATACTGACTGGCATTGCACGGAGCCAGTGCGTGGATGTCATAATCTCTCCTGAAGGTAGGGTGGTTAAGAACTGACCACTGAGTACATCTGGAGGTATAGCTAACTTCTCTGCGAACGCTCTAGATATGAAGGAATGGGTTGCCCCAGTATCGAATAAAACAGTTGCATTTTGCTGTAAAATACATATTTGACCTGTCATAACTGTCGAGGCATTCGCTACATCCTCTCTGGTCAGTGAGAAGATCCGTGCATTGGTTGGGGCTGATGGAGCTTCTAATCTGCCCTGACTGATATGGGGACCATCCAGTGCTGCCTGCATCTGATGTAGCTGTGCAGGTTTGCCTCCATACTGAGTAGGCTGTGGAGTAGGCAGACTGTTCTTGGTGGGGCACTGCTTGGCCATGTGCCCCTCTTGACCACAGTTATAACACCCACGGGTGCCCTTGCGGCAGACCCCTAAGTGTTGTCTCCCACATGTGGGACAAGTGGGATACTTGGCTTGCTTGTTGGCTGGCTCCCCTTTCGGATTGTTCCACTGCTTTCTTTTGCCTTGATTCTTTCCTTTCCAGCTAGAGTTGTGGCCCTGGGGTTTCTGAGTTCCTGAACTGCCTTGGCCTTTACTTTCTGTCATGACTGACTTCTGCTGTTGCATGATGTTCAAGTAGTGCTCGGTGATCAGAGCACTGCTAACTAGTTTTTCTGAGGTTTGCGGCCTATGGACGCCGCTGGCCACATTCAATGCTATTTCTGGCCTTTGCATCTTGAGCATTAGCCTGACTCACTCTCGTTCAGTGCTGACTAGTTCAGGGCACATGCGAGCCAATCTGTTGAATCTCTTCACGACTTCCTATACTGATAGGTTACCTTGACGAAATTCAGTGAATTCATCATAATGCCGGTTAGTAACCCACATATGAAAGAATTCTTCGAAGAACTCAGCTTCGAAGTTGGCCCATGTCATCTAATTTATGTCTCACTTGGCCTTCACCCTTTCCCACCACATTCTAGCATCTCCTGCTAGGCAGAAGGAGGCGCACTTTACTTTCTCATGTTCTGACCAGTCCAGAAGCTCCATGGTACTCTCCAGGGTTTTGAACCAGACTTGTGCATCTCACGGTTCACTAGTGTCTGAAAAGGTCTCTGGTTTGAGGTTCTGCCACTGAACCAGATATGCTTCTCTTCTAGCCCCTACTGCTGGGGCTTCTGGTGCTATTGGTGGGATTGGTGCTCTAGGTGGAACCTCTGTCACTATTGGGGTCTCCACATTTGGTCCTTGCGTAGCAGTAGGTGTGGTCTGCTGATTAGCCCTTAAAGTGGCTATCTCTTGCTGCTGCTCAGCTATCTATCTCTGGAGTTGAGCCACTATCTCCTCGAGATTAGGTGGAGTCACTGTGTCAGTTGCCTCCTGTTGAGGCTCAGTAGCTGGTGCCCTTCTAGTTGGGCGTCCTCTGGCCATTATCTAAATAACAGAGGACATACATATTTACTATAACTATATTAAAGTGCCATGAGTTATAAACATGCTTCAGTTAGGTAGGAAATGAAAAAGCAAGAAAACATAAGTAATGTGAGAGGTACTCTTACTTGGAAGCTGCAGGTACGATGCTGGATGTGTGTGTGGAGGAAAGATGGAACCTGCTCTGATACCACTCGGTAATGACCCACCTTCTGGTACTAAGCTTTAAGGCAGATCGCTACTAACTGATTAGATTGAGAACTGAAAGGTTCTATTTAGCTCCTGATCGTTCTGGTGAACGATCAGGGAGAGAACAGAATGTCTCTGCTTGGTCTCTGATCGTTCTGGTGAACGATCAGAGAAGAGACAGGAGATTTCTGTGAGAAACCTTGATCGGTCTATCTGACCGATCAAAGATCGGACTTTCCTCATCCTGACCAATCAGGATGGCTCCTGATCGGTCAGGGAGTGACCTGATCGGTCACCAGATCGATCAGGGTACAACCTGATCGGTCAGGTGACCGATCAGGGCCTTTGGCTGGTGGGAGCTGGAGGAAACTCCAGCAAGTTGAGGATCGATCTGGTGACCGATCCCTGATATGTGATCGGTCAGTGTGACCGATCACAATTCAGTCCGCGATCCTGAAACCTCATTGTGAACCGATCAGGCAGGAGCCTGATCGATCAGGATCTTCACTGATCGGTCTGGTGACCGATCAGGATCATCACTAATCGGTCTGGTGACCGATCAGTGTCTGATAACTTTAATTCAAATCCGCTGTCAGACTTCTGTTTTCGCTCTAATCATTTCTGTTTTCACTTCTACCTTACTGATTCACGTTTGATTTCATTTGCTAAGTGTCTGCTAAGTGTGGAGGTAATGCAGGGATGATTCAAACAATGAAGGAGGGTCAACTGGGGACTTTCCCTTGATCAGGTTTGGCTATTTTCTCTTCTCAGGTTACAACGGGCGTCTGGCGCGGGCTGACAACGGATGGGAAGCTGACGAGCTGACCTGGGCTCGGCTGAAGAGGGTTCAGGGAGTTCAGAAGAGATCAGTAGTAGCTGAGGTTGTTGCGGACAAGCTGGTGAGTTGCAGAGACGCACCTGGTGACCTGGCGATGGGCAGAGGCTTAAGAGCTGGGTAGCGAAGAAGCCTCGGTAGAACTCTGATCACTTGAGCAATACTCTGATTTCTTTGAAACACTAACACTCTGATACTTTGCATCTTGAGAGCTTTGAGCCAGTGGAGAAGTTTGTGAGTCGGTCAGCAAGCAGACACCGCGAGAAGGAAGAGCTGAGTGAAGGCTCTTGCCAGGATTTTGCTGTGTTGTGAGTTGTGCTTTGTAAACCTTCTCCTTCGCGCTCTGTAAGCTTTCTTTGTCTCTGTGCTGTATTCGATATCTCTCTGAGACTATTGTGGAGAGGTTACTCCACTGAGAAGGAGGTTCCATTCTATCCGGATTTCCCGGGGCTTGATCTGCCGATGATCAAGGGATTGCCCACCTCACGGGCATGCCAAGGAGTAGGGGTAAGTTATCCCTGAACCTTGTAAACCCTCCATGTTAGCATTTCTGATTTGCGTTTTAGTTTTCTGTTAGTTTCTGCTTTTGTATTGTTTCCGCTGCTGCTAACCGTAAGTGCAAAAAACCTCAAAGAGCCAAAAGGTTTGTGTTTGGCTACATTCACCCCCCCCTCTCTAGCCATCCAAGCACCAACAAGTGGTATCAGAGCTTAGGGCTCTGTTCAAACGGACTAACACCCGAGAGCTTACAACAACGATGGCTTTGAGAGAAGGATTCAGCACCAACCGACCTCCTTTCTTCGACCGGGCAGATTTCCAGTATTGGAGATCACACATAGAGTATTATCTCAAGATGGACATAGGTATGTGGTTCTCGGTAAAGGAGGGGTTCACCCCTCCGAAAGACGCTGAGGGAAAGGAGCTTGACTCCTCAAGATGGTCGGCTGAACAAACTCGCAAGGGAGAAGCCGATGCGAAAGCGGTGGTCACCTTGCAGTGCGTGATGACCAAGGACTAGTTGATAAAAGTTGGTCCCTTCACAAGCACCAAGGACCTTTGGAATAAGCTTATCGAACTCCATAAGGGCACCCGGGACTCAAGGATAGCCAAGAGGGATCTTTTCCTCAACCAACTACAAAATCTCACCATGGAGTCCGAGACGGTAAGTGAACTCCATGGCCAGTTCAAGGAAATTCTTAACGGCTTACATTCCATTGATGAAAAGGTCGAGAATCGCGACCTTGTGAGGTATGTTCTAAAAGCCTTTCCAAGGAATGCCTTGTGGTTATCCATGGTGGATGCCTACAAGGTATCCAAGGATTTGTCAATTGTTAAAATAGATGACTTGTTTTGTGAAATGGAGCTATACGAAATTGCTAACAAAGGCCCCAAGGAGAAGGGGGTTGCGCTTGTGTCAGGGGATTGCACTTATTCAGAAAGTAATGTTCGCAAACGACTAGAATTAGCATCTCGGGCGCCTGATAGCATAGGGGCGCCCGAGTGCTCAGGCGCCTAGTGCTTGGGCGCCCGACAGCTCAGGCACCCGTATGCTTACGGGCGCCCGACAATGGCTGTTTGGGTCAGCTATCGCTGACCACTCTCCAGCCTGTCTTCCGGTCTTCTTGGGTGATTTCTGGCCAACCGGAGTTAAGCTCACCCGAACCCGACTCCGACCTTTCGCCCCTCGAGCGTCGTTCCTCTCGGCTTCTCGTCCCTCGGACATCGCGTGCGTCCTTCTCGCTCCGCTGACGTACTCTTCCATAGAGCTCCGTGTCCATCGGATGCACTGAGCTCGTTGGCTCTCTTTTCGTGTCATCCTTCTCGACCGTTGCATCTTTCGCTCGATTTTCTGCGCTCCTAAGTTTCTGTACACTTAGACATAAGGATTAAAAATACCAGAACCTAATTTAAATAGGTTAATCACATCAAAATTAATTTGGGGTATTTACACATCATTTGCTTTTTCTTACTTTTTTTTCTTATGTGAGCTTAGTCGTCTGTTATTTTTGTTATAATGCATTCATGGATTGTTTTCTCTCTCCTAATTCAAAGTTTAATTTATCACGCTTACAGCTTCTGTTTATCTGCTAAAAATTTCATCCATCGGTGGCATCAAATACAATAATAAATATAAAAAATAAAATATATAATAAATATATTGATAAAAAATATATAATATATGAATAAAAATAAAATAAAGATAATATAATATAACATAATATAATAAATATAATAAAAATATAATATAATATAATATAATATTAAATAAGAATAATAATATAATATAATATAATATATTTAATAATAATAAATATATATTATAATATATTTAATAATAATAAATATATAATATAATATAAGAAAAAAATAAAATAAATGTAATATAATATAATAAATATAAATATAAATATAAATATAAAATTAAATAGCAATCCAAGCAACAAGAGCATTTGTATCTCTTTGATAATTGCTACACATATTGTTTACTGAGTTTGTATCTCTTAGAGTACTGCCTGTGTTAACAAATGAGTAAGCGCATAAAAGTTTTTGGTATTAAATAACTATTTTAACACAGTTTATGATGTTCCTACTTGCAGTAAATCAAATAATGTTGATAATTCATTTTAACTTGTAATCATTTCTTTTCTTTTTTAGAAATATGAATGCTATTTTACCTGTTCAAAAAAGATGTTTTTGAAACAGAAGTAGTGTATGAAAGTCTAAATTTTTAAGGCTTTCCTGTCTCAGCCAAATAAGGTTAAAACAAACGTTTTAACTTTGATTTTGTTGCCAGCCAAATAATTCCTACTATTTGTGATTGTTTCAAGGTAGAATTTTCATAGATCTCCTGCAAGCATATTACTTTAATCTACACAACTAAGATTATTGAATTACTATCATCTTTCTTTTGAACATCTAATCTCATTGTAATTCATTAGTTTAGACTTTATCTGTTGAAGTTTTTTTTAGTAATCTTCTTTCTCTCTTTTTTTGTACTCTAATGAAGTGTATTTGTGATTGTTTATGCAGATGTTGGAACCTTCACGGTGGGAGGTATATGACTCTTAGCATCAATCCTTATCTTGTCATCGAGTTTGGTAAGGATCCAAATTTTTTTTTTCAATCCAAAGTAATTTGGAGATGCAAATGAACTTATCTAATTCTTTATGCCACCCGTTGAAAATATATACAAGTGCATTAAATAAGACATGCTCAAGTTAATATGTGCTTTTATCTGTTCATTATAACAGATGCAAATGAACTTCCACAGATTACTTATGTCACAGCATAAAATGTAGTTGCTCATAATTTTCTTAATAACTATTTCTAAAACTGAATTGTGTAACATGAAGTAGATGAGGGCTAGAATCCTAAGAGCTTTCATTATTATATTTCAATGATATTTCACTTCTCTATTTGCAGTTTCAGTAAAGATGGACTTGTTGATATTCCATTTTAAGTTATATTGAAGGATGATGGAATTATGAAATCTCATACAAATATAACTTGCATTTTCTGCAGATACTTTTATTACTTTAGTGTGAAGCATAAAATGTAGAGCATATTTGGAATTCACTATTGTCATTGATTCATTTATCATAAACATCATTATGAGTCTTTATTTTTCTTGTTTTTGTAGGTTTTAAGCCTTCGAGAATTCTGAAGATGTAGATGGATTTGGTATAACTTAGTTGTAAAAAGATGTGTATCGAAGAGTTGGGTACAAATTACTTTTGTTGATGCCAACACCTGCTGTACTAAAATTGTTGATCGACATGTGGTGTAAAAACAAATTCTGATGTTGTAAGTGTACTAAAAAAATGTTGTATTTATATGATGATATGCTTAATATATTTCGTAATACATATAATATTTTATAAATATATGTTGTGTATTGGTTGTATTAAATAGATTTAGGTTTTTTTAACTATTGAAAATTGAATAAAGATAATGGTTACATATAATTGTCAAAATAATTCAATAATAATGATTTTTACATGTTAAAACATTTTCTAATCTGTTTTGTTAGGCAAAACCATCTAAAGATAATGAATTTTAACCGTTATGAAATTGTTGTCATTGGTATTAAAAGACAACGGGTTAAAACTGTTACATAAGTGTTGTCAAAAACAATAATTTTACGACCATTGTCATTTAGCCCCTACTTTTAACATCAATGTAACGGTTAAAATGACCTTCAACAATGATTTTTATTTGTTATCGATGATGATTTTTCTTGTAGTGCATGTATCAAAAAGAGAGAGGAAAGAGAAGAGAAATTGTATGTATGCATAGGAAAGAAAAAAAAAAGAGAAAAATGATTAAGGGGTAGAAGAGGAGTAACTTAAATGTACTTTTTTGTAAATATCAATGTATAGTGTGTCTTTTAGTCAATTTGTAATTCTAAATATTTGTTTTGGTAAATTGTCGAAGATTAATTAACTATCCGATCCCACTCGAGAAATATCGGATTGAAATTGAGGAATTTCATATTCAGATTGAGATTTTTTAGATTATGTTAAAATCAGATTCGATGGTTTTCTAAATTTAATATTTGAAGATTTTTAAAATTAAATATTTTTTAAAAAAATAAAATGCTATATAATAATAGAAGGTTAGTATGTAATATTAAGATATAAATGAAAATTTATAAGAAAAAATAATTTTGAAAAATCGTTTTAAATCAGATGGGTTAGGTTATTCTGATTATTCCGATTAATTGGATGATTTGGACTCGAAAATGATTAGACAAAACTTATTAAGAAATAAGTAAGGTCATACAAGGCTTGGGCCTAGTATGTGGGTCAAGTTATAGCTAAAACACCCATCTAATGTTACATATATTAATTGATTTATTAGAAAAATAAATAATGCATTTTCAAAATTAATATTTTCTTGTAGTTCTGCTGTATAAAATATATTATCACATAGACTTATACAATTGAATAAAAATTAAATTCCGATAAAATCTGAAAAAATTATCCTCCCATGTGTGACCAGCATTTCTCGATTTATTCCCTTTTAATAATATTCCGAAAGGAATCAATATCGACGATCAGTCACCAGGGTTTTGTCCACGTGGATGTTAACTGTAATGCCCGCCCCTCCTATCCTTATAAAAAGGGAAAGGCGGCGCTACACGAATATATATATATATATATATATAACGCAATGAAACAATTTAAAATATGTAAACACATCTTACATCATGGGAGCATGCTTAGTATTCATGTGCACAACTTGGCTCAAACTTTTAACTCAAGAAGTACATTATGCAATCATGTGAACTTACGATATATAAGACTCTAGATGGGGAATGAGCTACTAAGCAAGCATGATATTATATGAGAGGAACCCTAGACTCACTACAACCTACGGCCTAACCCTTGGCATGTGAGTATGAACACCCCATAAAAGCAGGTGAGCATTAACATAGGTTTTAGAGTTTACACATGGAATTTAAAGGTATGAATCGAACTGTGTAGGCATCAAACTCCAACACCCTAGAGCATGTTACATAATCCATATTGAGTCTTTAAACAAGCAAGCTCTAAACATGAATTCCATGATAAGTGCTAGTTGTGAAAATATCGTATTTTAGAAATGAACACAAAACATAGCATAGCATGTTGTACTGTACGACCAAACATAAAACATAGTATGACATATTAGTATGATAATCTAGCATCAACAAGTGTAACAATGCGAAAACTTAAGACATGGGTAAATTCTTGATTCATAAGCAAGCATAAGTAACAGGATCTCTTCCACCTTCTTCACATGGTGCCTCTTCACATCCCCTACCCTTAACCATAATTTTCCTCTCCTCTCTAATAGCACGCCCCTACTGGGGCTACTGGTTATCACATGCATCATAAGGCTTTGCTACCACCTAAGGTTCAAGGTTTAAACCTTGGCAAATGCTACTTTTTGGTTCTTTCCCCTTTTATTTATTTATTTATTTTTTTGAAAAGCCCATATAAAGCCCATTAAGAATTATACTAGAATTCCACCTACAATCCATTAAGAATTATACTAATATTCATATTAGTGTTCATATAAAAATTGAGAGGATTTTACGGGCGTTACATTAACGATCAAAGATGAAGTCACACCCTGTGAGATTAACACGAGTGTTAGGGGAACATGCCGGAGGTTGTCCGGTGGAGCCCACTCCGACGCTCAAGTCAGTGCCTCGATGGAGAAGATGAAAAGAAGGCAAGACAATATGTGTGTAGTGAAGAATGCGTCCCCCCTTACTAGAGGGGTTAGAATACCTTTTATACTTGCGGCGGCTATCTTGGTGCGTCCCCATGATCTATGTGACGTCTCCCCTTCGTTGGTTACCGGATAGTCTTTGAAATGGTCCACGCCGTCATTAAGTTTGACCTGTTGCGACATTTAAGGGTCATGACAGCTCCGCGATAGTGGGGATGATTATCCGCAGATCCGAGAAAAAGCGAGACCGTTACTTAAGGTCGAATGCTGCTTGGGCTCCGCTTCCCCGAGGTGATCTTGGGGTCTTCTGGCTCGGGAGGTCCCGGGCGCTCCGCTTCCCCGAGGTGCTCTCGGGACTCAACTTCCCGGGGTGATCCCAGGAGGGGGTTTTCTGATTTGATCTTCAGGGTGTGTTTACCGCCGGGGGGGGGGGGGGGGGGGGGGCTCGGAGGATCCTCTTCCTGAGAGGGTCCTGGGAGCTCTGAAAGGGGAGTCGCTTAGACTCGCCACATTTTGCCACCCAGCTTCTTCAACCCACGTGTCCGCCATGGGCTATTCATCCCCATCACAAATCACTCCCTTCAAGTCTGATCGAAGGAAGTGTTGCTGACTGATCAGACTAGTGTGGTGATGAAGAAGTTGTGTCCCAGTGGGTCCTTGCACCCATTACTGCTCCTTTGGCAGTTGTACGGGGTCCTAGGATTGTAGAATTTGCCCCGGGTTCCGAGGAAATCCCTTTTTGGTTTTGTCTTTCCCAAAAAGGCTTCTATGGCTTTCGATGTACCGCAATGATACATGTCCATCCTTCATAAAGGCGCATGACGCTCTTTGATGGCGACAAAGTCCTTTCGCGAATGCTTCATCGCCACATGCCCCAACTGCTCTCTTCACGACCTCTTACTAATATGCGCAGCTGCAGCCAGCTCACGTCAAACGACTGTTCCTTGGTGCTGCCCCGATGTGGCGGTTTCTTGCCTTCCACGTGCCTTGCCCCCATTGCACTCATGCGGGCGGCTTCCTCTGTATAAGAAGGGGAGACGAAGACGTTCAGCCAACTTCTAGCTTCGTGGCTGGGTGCACCTTGTCTTTATCTTCTTCTCTAAGGACTCTTTTTAACGTAAGTCATTTGCCTCCTTCTCGCCTTTTCCCTTAGGAACCATGGAAGGTTATCGGGCGGAGTGGTACAAGTCCGCCTCTTCGAGAGTGAGGCCGGAGGCTTTGCAGGCGGCCATTGAGGCCTACGGCAATCCGGCTGAGATGGTGGAGGTGATCCCTAAGGTAGACCTAACGCCAGTGGAGCCTCCCGTAGGCTTTTTTACCTTCTTCTTGGGATAAGTAGAGTCGGGGCTCTGCTTCCCCATTCCCCCTTTCTTCATGAATGTGACCTCCTATTTTGATATCCCCCTTCACCAGATGGCTTCCAATGCCTTTGCTCAGATTGAGGGGGGGGGGGGGGGGGGAGTGTATATTATCTTCAAGCTCTTCGACCTCCCCCAGTCTCTTTCATTCCTTCTTCGTTCCGATCGGCTCGCGAGGGGTCTTTAGCTTTTCGGCGCGTTCGGGCCATAGGTTCTTAGGAGGGTTCCCTTCTTCGCACAAAGGGTGGAAGGAGAAGTTCTTCTTCATCCAACTGTTTGTGCGGCCCTTCAGTTCTCTCCGCTGGACATAGGCTCTACCGAGTCCTCCCTCTGTAGGGGAGTTTCTCCATAGTCCCGTCTACCGGTGCACCTGGAACGTACTCTCCGACATGGAGTTCAGTGGCCTCGGTCTTGTGCAGAGTGAGGAGCTCATGTACCGGGCGGGCTTTAGCCCCAAAGTTACCCGGATCAGCCCCAACCTCGGTATGTTCGCCTTTTCTATCAATGCCCATTATTTCTAACTGATGTTTCCTTGTCTAGCTATTACAGAGGAAGTCATGTTCCCCAGGGTGATGCACCGACTTATCAAGTGGGAGGAGGCCAACATGGAGGTGTTGGCTTCTCCCCTTGCCGCTCCTGATGCACCCTTTGTGCCCGTCGAGTCCTCGGAGGGGACTGTCGAATCGTCCCATAGGCTTGCTTCGCCAGGAAGGGCAGAGGCTATTGCCGCGCCTCCACCATTTGCGAACCAAGGGACTTCTGGTCTGTCAGTTGACCCTTGGGCGGACATCCCTTCAGAGGATGACTCGCCCCCAGCTACTGTCCATCCGGAGGGGGTCAGCGAGGGGTCCTCACCTCCTACTACCCCCTCCACGGTCCAATTCGCTGGTTGGCAGAAGAGGCGGATTCCGGAAGTCTCGAGTCCCAGATGGAAAAGGCAACGCTTCGGTGGCCCCAACACCCTTCCCTCTGTCCCTGAGGAGGATGTTTCTCCTTCCGATGGTGGGGAATCCATTCCTCTATCTTCCCCCGTTCCGCCAGTCGCTGTTCTGGAGGCAGGTGTCCAGGCCTCCGGCTCTCCTTCAATTGACCCTGCCGAGGCTCCTAAGGGTAAGAAAGTATTACCCACCCAATACCGAATGCAACTCGACTGCCTTCAAAGGAGGCTAGATGTGGCATTGGAGGCTTCCATGCAATCTTTCCCCCCAGTGCAGTTGAAGGAGGTTCCTGCCGAGGGACCCTTTCCTGATGGGACTTCCAGCTCTAACAGCTCTGAGGGGGGTAATTCCAGCCCTTCTACATTGCCTCCACCCCGGAGCTCTTGCTGTCCAGCTACTTCCTCCGCGTAGGGGCTCGTTGCCTTCTGATAGCTGGGTTGACACCTCGAGGTCTCAAGGGGGAGCAGCCATACGAGACTCGGGCCTCTCACCACTCTCCATGAGTCCCTTTTGAAGGTGTGTGTTCCCGGTACATAGGGTGCTTTCTTGTATGTTCTATAATTTCTTGGTACAATGATAGGTGGCCGAAGATTGCCTAACAGCCAGCCGTGGCTTGTACGCCTGGCCCCAAATTGAAGCCTTGACCTGCTGGGCCTTAAGAGCAGAGGTCGCAGCTGACCATGAACACCGGGTGTGACTTATGCAAGTGGGGGTCAGCAGAGCTCTCCGCGTCAAGGTGGAGCATCAGCTGGACACCTTGCTGGCCATGGAGTTCTCTCTTCAAAGTTCCAAGTACTGGGAACATTTGGTGTCTAAGAAGGCGGTGGCCGTCACTAACGACCTACTCCTGGTGACGCAAGTGCGAGATCAGCTTGTAATGAAAGATAGGAAGTTGTCGGGAGATATCCGACTTATGGAGGCCTCAACCGAGAGGTTGAATGCACGTGTTCAGAACCAAGCGCAGCAGCTCGGGCAGAAGGAGTCCGACCTCATGATGGCGACTGATCGCTTGTCTGCCCTCGAGGATGACCTGACCCAGACACGATCGGAGGTATGGGTCGCTTCAAACAAGCTCAGGGAGGCCCTGACTGACCAAGATAGAATGTTTGCCGAGATGGAACAGCTGAAGCGCGCCAACGAGGCAGCCGAGGCCGAGCTGTGCAACTTTCGGGCTGTTGAGACTTCTAGTATTAGAGAGGCCGAGGCAAACTTCAAGGCCAAGTTCCTGGAATTGGATGAATTCGGCGATATCCTTGCTGGCCAGGTAATGCAATGCTTGAAGCAAGGCTTCCACAGGGTCATTGACCAGTTACGGAAGGCTCAACTTCTGCCTCCAGATGCTGATTTGAGTTTTATGAATGTCGATCGAGTTTGGGAGGAGCTCCCGCCCAAGGACAGAGAGCTGTAAGATTATTTATCCTTCCAGAGCTTAACTCTGATGTACTCATTTTGACTTATAATACCACTTTGTCCCAATATCCTGTGTATGCCTGGGTGCTTAGCTCCTCTGTATTATTTGTCTTCGCCTGGAGGGCTGAGAGAGTTGGAGAGTCTGTGTTTTTCTTTGACTTCGAGAGCCAGTTTGCGGATTAACTTTCTAGGCTTTCCCTCTAAGCCCCAAGGGAGAGGGCGTCAGGGAGCCATCACTTGTTGCTAGCGGTCTCTAGTCTGATCTCGGGGATCCATATACCTTTGTAAAACCACGTGCCTAGCGGGACTCTCGGTATTGACTTTGGGATTGGATTTCCTCGTGGTAGCCCCGAGAGACCAGTCACCAAGCTTGCGGTTATCCCCCTATGGGACCTGCAGGGACTCCCCTTTTCCACTGGATGCCAGAGAGGTCCGCGGCACACGAACAGTTGCTTCTGGGCCCCAGACAATCTTTCGAAGTGCTCCATAAAGGAATGCGATTTTCGAGGCACCGTATGGATATGCCAACCGACGGCGATAAGAAAGAGGTGACGCTTCAGGACTGGCGTCCATTTATTGCCTTCAATAAATGTGAAGAGAGGCGGTGGTCACTATAAAAAGGGGGAGAAGGGTGAACCGTTCTTCCCCATCTATTTCACCTTCTTTCTCCTGATAGACTCCTTATGGAAATGGCGATATGCCAGTGCACTCTCCCCCACCCCTTTTTACGGCAGGGGTCGTCGGCACCGCTAGGGAGGATAGTGGAGATGACGTAGTGTTTCTTGCCGAAGGGCCTAGCGGAGGTGGAACCACATGTTTCACACTGTTCGCTAGGGAGCATAGCAGAGATGATGGTCGGGGTTTCACTGGAGATCCTGGCGGAGATGGGACCCCGGGTTTGGCCGAGGAGTCCAGAAGGGATATCATGTGTTCCACCGAGGAGCATAGTGGAGATGACATCAGTTGTTTCGCCCGAGAGCATCTCCTGATGGTTCATTTTCTGCCCCTCCTTGAGCAGCCAATGTCTCCTGGTAGTTCATCTCCTATCCGCCTCAAACGTCATCCCCTTCCGAACTGCTCGCTTCCCCAAGTTTTGGGCATCGGATGGTGTTTGTTGGGTATGGAGCAGTGTTGTCCCCCCGGAGAGGAGTTGTAGTTGCTGTTCCCCCTCCTCTTCCATTTGAATTTTGTAGTCATCCTTGTTGTTAGATGCATCTTTACGGTAAGAGATAGTCGGGGTCCATTGTTCCCCCAGTTGTTCTCATCTGTCAATGATTACGAGGATGAAGGACCAAGAGGTTTCCGCCGCGGCCGAAGATTCAAGGCTTCCAACCATGGCTTCCGGCTCACCCGCCTCTGGAAGATAGTACCGAGCCAAGCAAGTCTGCGGGAATGATGAAGCGATCGAGAAGAGCCCCGGTAGAGGAGTGGTCTCCTTTACCGGATCCCCTGGTTGTACCTTTATATTCCTCCGAGGTGTTGTCCTTAATGTATTTCCCATATAAATGAAGGAAAATATTCGTTACCTTTGATGTGCAAATGCTTGTATTAATAGTCCAATGTCTCGCTTGTTCCCTTTATTTGGTAGGCTGTGTTAACCCTCTGTCTTTGAGCCTCCTCCCATTCTCGGGTAGAGGTCGTAGGGGCTGTGGAGACCTTGGTCGGCTGTCCAAGGTGCACAGACTAAACCTAGGTACTTTGTGTGTTTGCGCACCGTAAGGCATTAAGATGTTGATTCTTGGTTGGGCGTCCGTAGCACCCAGCCCAAGCCTAAGTACCTCGAGCATCCACCTCACTGCGAGGTATTAGGGTTTTGATTCTTGGTTGGGTGTCCATAGCACCCAAACTAAGCCTAAGTACCTCGGGCATCCGCAGCACCACGAGGTATTAGGGTTTTGATTCTTGGTTGGGCGTCTGTAGCACCCAGACCAAGCCTAAATACATCGGGCATCCGTAGCACCGTGAGGTATTAGGGTTTTTATTCTTGGTTGGGCGTCCGTAGCACCCAGACCAAGCCTAAGTACCTCGGGCATCCGCAGCACCGTGAGGTATTAGGGTTTTGATTCTTGGTTAGGCGTCCGTAGCACCCAGACCAAGCCTAAGTACCTCGGGCATCTGCAGCACTGCGAGGTATTAGGGTTTTTATTCTTGGTTGAGCCTCCGTAACACCCAGACTAAGCCTAAGTACCTCGGACATCCGCAGCACCACAAGGTATTAGGGTTTTGATTCTTGGTTGGGCGTCCGTAGCACCCAAACCAAGCATAAGTACCTCGGGCATCCACAGCACCGCGAGGTATTAGGGTTTTATTCCTCGGTCGGGAGTCCGTAGCACCCAGACCAAGCCTAAGCACCTCGGACATCAGCGGCACCGCAAGATATTAGGGGTTTATTCCTTGGTCGAGCGTCCATAGTACCCAGACCGAGCCTAAGTACCTCGGGCATCCGCAATACCGCGATGTATTAGGGTTTCATTTCTTGGTCGGGCATCCGTAGCACCCGGACCAAGCCAAAGTACCTCGGGCATCCATATCTCCGCGAGGTATTAGGGTTTTATTCCTTGGCCGGTCGTCTGTAGCACCCCGACCAAGCCTAAGATCCCGGACATCCGCAGCACCGCGAGGTATTAGGGTTTTGATTCTTGGTTGGGCGTCTGTAGCACCCAGACCAAGTCTAAGTTGTAAGTAGGAGTCCTAGAGCCAATTATGTGATGATTGACTAGGGATTTTTTGTATTATATTCTATCATTAATAAAGGCATGTTTGGTTATTATACTTACTTTATTATTTGTGCCAAATAACTAAGTATAATAATGTCCTTGGGTAGTAGGTTCTTATCTACATCATATCGATTGGTTGAATCGATAGTGAGATGATGTAGAGAACACTACACTAAACTATTCCTAGTCAAGCATTAATATTCAAGGACAATATTAATGCATGGAGACTAGCATGTAGGTCAATTGATGACTTGAGCTCACAAGTCATAGATATGTGATATCAAGTTGACACATGAGTATACATTAGAGAATGTGTACTGAATTTACCCGCCATGAGAAAGTTTCATAGATTGTCACATGAGTGTCATAAACTTTCTCATGTGACTATTAGTATGAATACTCCTTAGACCTAAAGTCATCACGGTTCCCGACATAAGGAGTTATGTATTTTGGTATCGTCAAATGTCACCCGTAATAGGGTGGACTATAAAGGCGATCACTAGGTATGTAATGAATTATGCGGAGGGATGTGAGTGATGTAGATGGGATCTATCCCTCCCATATGACGGGGGTGATGTTTGTGGGCCCCTTGATCGAGTAGGACTGCTAAAACGCATGGTCATGCTCAAATGAGTCAATATGAGATATTGAGCTCATTTGTTTGAGTGAGTCTACTCGGGGATCAAAAAATATAAAGATTGATCGAGGATGACATGGTCTATGCCTCATTGGTCAATCTAGATATCAAGGATAGAAGGACAAGGTCATACATTATCATAGTCACGGAGGTTTAGTCGGATCTCAATTTTTCTTGTTACTTGGGTAGCAATGATGCATTGCTAGATACCGCTCATTGCTTATGTGTCTAAAGCATTTAGGCGCATTACCAACGTTACGAGAACCTATTGGGTCACACACTAAGGACATGATGTTTCGGGAAATCTGATCGGGAGCCCGAGTTGGGAACTCGGGAAATTTGTTCGGGAGCTCGGGACAGGAGCTCAGGAGACTCGGGTCGGGAGCTCGGGTCAGGAGCTCAGGGACTTGGTCGGGAGCTCGACACTCGACAGACTGGGTCGGCGCTCGGCAGACTGGGTCGGGAGCTCGGCGCTCGGCAAACTGAGTCGGGAGCTCGGTAGACTGGGTCGGGAGCTCGGCGACTTTCTCAGCAGACTTGGTTGGGAGACCTGGTCGGAAGCCCGAGAGACCCGGACAGAATTGCAGGAGAAATTTATTAAAGTGTTTAATGAAAGAAAGAGATAAGTCTCTCTTCATTGGATGAAGAGAAGGTGAAGAGTCACATGAAAAGATGTACTTTTTATTGGCTTTAATGAAGGGAAGTCAAAGAGACAAAAGACTCTTCATATTCATGGGATGAGTATAAAAGAGAGTCTAGTCATTCTGAATGACAAGTGAGAGTTTTCCCTTCTTCCCTTCCTCTCTTCTTCCTCTTCTCCCTCTTGGCCGAAACCCTTTTGGGTTCCTGATTGTCTTGTGAACTACCTCAAGTTGCTAGCACAACTAAGGTAGTTCCCGTAGTTGAGAGATCGTATTCATGTGGATACGAATAGAGGCACGGACACTTTAACGTGCAAGAGATCCGGCACATCTTGGACGAGCGGGATAAGCGAAAGGACATGCTCCAAAGGTATACACTGTAAATAAATCTATTAGATAGATGAACTTCGTACGAGTTTTCTTTTGCATGGATCGCTCGAGGGATCTTGTTTCCGCTGCGTTTTGTATTTTGGTGTCGGGAGATCCCAACAGTGGTATCAGAGCCACTTTCGAAAGATCGTACAAAGTTTTATACTTTTTATATGTGATATAGAAGTAGGACAACCCAGACCAAGCCTAAGTATCCCAGGCATCCGCAGCACCGCGAGGTATTAGGGTTTTGATTCTTAGTTGGGCGTCCGTAGCACCCAAACTAAACCTAAGTACCCCGGGCATCCGCAGCACAACGAGGTATTAGGGTTTTTGACTCTTGGTGATATGCTAGCACTTTGGAGAGGGCACCTTCCTTTATTACATGATTTCACTGCAAGACAGTCAGAATATATAGGCGGGTACCCAATATGTAAGGTAAATCTTACCGGGGACGAGAGGGTCGGAGACAGTCGACATGCTCTGCCTCTTGAGTCTTTTGTTCCTGTCCTCCAGTGCACGACCACTTCCTCCAGTTAGCTTTCTGGAGCCCTCGGGTTTTTCCGAGACTTTGATCTGACTTCCCCACTGTAACATCGCCGAGACACCAGCTGGTCCCCTTTGACTTCAGCCACTCGATCGCTTACGGGGAATTTTATGTTCTAGTGGTAGACAGAGACCACCGCCTGGAAGACACTGAACATCAGGCAACCCAAGATGGCGTTGTAGGATGAGGGAGCGCCCACAATCAAGAAGGGTGTCCTCCTAGTCCTCTTCAGCACGTCGCTGCCCAATGATAGTGATAGGGTGATTTGCCCTATCGGCTGTACTCGATACCCAGTGAAGTCGAACAGTGGGGATCGGGAGTAGCTCATCCTCGTCGATCTGCATCTGATCCAGAGCCGCCTTGTACAGGATGTTCACAGAACTTCTTGTATCCACGAAGATGCGCTTAACCTCGTAGTTGTGGATGCGGGCATGTATTACTAGGGCATCTTCATGCGGAGCTTCCACCTCTTCCAAGTTTGTGGGACCGAAAGAGATTGTAGGGTCGTGATATTGGCTCCGGCTCGTCCCGATTAAGTAGTTATCCAGTCGTTGGGTATGAGACTTCCTTGCCCGATGGGAATCTCCTTCGGTGGGTTCACCGGAGATTACTCGAACATGCCCTGAGGGCGGGCCACTTACAAGAGCCTTGCCCTTCCGGGGATCTCTTTCTAAGGAGGGGAATCGGTGGGGTGCAGGCCCTCGACTCCTTCATCACGACCGTGACCGAGACCGATATCAGGTCTCGTTTTCCCCCGCCTGCTGCTGCCGGGGGGAAAGGCTTCGCCGTGGAGATCTCCGGCGATACCCCGCCTTATTCCACTTCCTCTGAGGTTTGGTGTCTACCTCCTCACTCATTTCTTCTTCAACGCATGACACTCTTCGGTGGAGTGTGTTGTACTGTCGTGGAAACTGCAGTACTTCGTCAATGGCTCCGGCTGCTCGGTATCCACCGTCTCGACCAGCCTTCACCTGCCAGCCCACTAGTCCTTCCTGAGGTGAAGGTCTTTTCCTCGAGTTGGAGCTGGGGGCTCCCTCTTTTTAGACCGGGGAACAGCTTGAGGGAGGACTCCGGTTGGTTCTTTGCAACGGGCGCATTTCACCTCCTCTACGTTGACGTGCTTGACAGAACGCCCCAGCAGATCATTAAAGCTGAGTGGTGGCTTCTTCACCAGGGATTGGAAAAAATCCCCCTCCGCGAGTCCTTGGGTATAGGCACTGACGAGTATTTCCGACGTTGCACTGGGCACGTCTTGTGTCATCCTGTTGAACCGCTGGATGTACTCTTTGAGTGGCTCTTTGGGCTTCTGCTTGAGGGCGAATAGATTGAGTGTCGTCTTCTGATAGCGGTGGCTACTGGCGAAGTGGTGGAGGAAGGCAGTTCTAAACTCCGAGATGGAGTTGATAGAGCCTAGCGGCAACCTCTGGAACCATCGTTAGGTTGCTCCGAACAGGGTGTTCAAAAACACCTGGCACTTCACACCATCAGTATACTGGTGCAAGAGTGCCACGTTTTCAAACTTACAGACATGATTCTCTGGGTCTGTCTTTCCGTCATAATCAGCGATCCCAGACCCGCAAAACTGCTTCGGCATGGGGTCTTCCACAATCTTAGATGAGAAGGGAGTAGAGGGAACCTTATGGGAGGCCTTAGGTCCCTCCCTTTTCCCTTGTCCCTCTTCGTGCCACTGCGCACCGGAGGCTACCGAGTTGGCCTTTTCGATGTCTCCTAGAGAGTCTTGTCAGTGGTCCAGGGCTGCTTCGGCGCATCACCCCGGAGGTGTGACGGATCTTTGCGGTTGGGGTGTGAGAGGGAGACCCTGGGGATCTCCTCTCGTCCAGAAGTACCTCGCTGTGAGGCGACTTGCTCGATTTAGTGTTGTCCGAGTGCCCCCTTGATGGTGTTGGCCACCAAGCGATCCAGTTTCTCCTAAGTCAGGACAATGGGTTGTCCCGTCGGCTCTGCCATCGGTGCTCCTTCTGGTGCTTTATTGGTTTCCCACAGACGGCGCCAAACTTGTTTCGGAAGGAATCAACGTCGACGGCCAGTCACCAGGGTTCTGCCCACGCGGATGCTGAAGATCGAAGAGGAAGTCACACCTTGCGAGATTAACACGAGCGTTAGGGGAACACGCCGGAGGTTGTCCGGCAGAGCCCACTCCGACGCTCAAGTCAGTGCCTCGATGGAGAAGATGAAAAAAAAATGCAAGATAGTATGTGTGTAGTGAAGAATGCGTCCTCCCTTACCAGAGGGGTTGGAATACCTTTTATACCTGCGACGGCTACCTTGGTGCGTCCTCATGATCTATGTCACGTCCTCACTTCGTCGGTTACCGGATAGTCTTTAAAACAACCCACACCGTCATTAAGTTTGATTCGTTGCGACATTTAAGGGTCATGATAGCTCCGCGATAGTGGGGATGATTATCCGCAGATCCGAGAAAAAGGGGGACCGTTACTTGAGGTCCAATGCTGCTTGGGCTCCGCTTCCCCGAGGTGATATCGGGGTCTTCTGGCCCGGGAGGTCCCGGGTGCTCCGCTTCCCCGAGGTGATCTCGGGACCCGACTTCCCGGGGTGATCCGGGAGGGGTTTTCTAATATGATCTCTAGGGCGTGTTTACCGTGGGGGGGGGGGGGGGGGGGGGGGGGGGCGGAGGATCCTCTTCCCGAGAAGGTCCCAGGATCTCTAAAAGGGGAGTCGCTCAGATTCGCCACATCTTGCCACCCAGCTTCTTCAGTCCATATGTCCGCCACAGGCTATTCAACCCCGTCAAATAATATGAGTCAGGTACTGTCTAAATTTTAAGGTGCATTCGGTTAGGAATTAGCTTTAATTACTTTAGTTATCCATTTAAAGTTATCAATGAAAATCATTTTTGTTTAGATAATCAAGGATTCTCAAATAATGATCTATGCTCAACACATCAACAAAAGGATATACAATCCAAAATCAAAAAAATCTTAAAAAAATAAGATTTTTCTTGATTTTGGTAATGAAACTTTCCTTTTCAAAATTATCCTCTAATATTTACCTTTAAGATAAAAATAATCCTTACAATTTATTAAATTTCGGAGGCATCACTAACGGCTGACGATTGGCGTCGACAGTGGACGCCGACACCGGTGGTTGGCGATCAACTTCGACATTGGCGGCGACAGTCGGCGGTTGGCGTCTATGGTCGACGCCACCGTCGGTGTCGTCGACGGTCGGCAATTTTTTTATTTTAATATTTTAATTAAAACTTTAATAAATTAAATTGACTATAATTAAGAAAAATTAAATAAACTTAATTTAAAATTTAATAAAATTATTAAATAAATTTTAAATAAAAAATAATCCAATTTTATTTATTTATATATTAGTATTATATATTTTTTGGTATTTTAATTATTAAATATTAAAATAAATATAATCATCGATCACCACTAATATAATTTTTTATATTTAACGAAGATGCAAACAAGTATATAAAATTATATTATTTTTTTAATTTAGACAAACATACAATATGATTATATTTAAGAGTAATATAGTAAAATATTATACTATGTTATATATGATTATCTTTAAATAAATAAAATTTTATTTGATTATTTAAATTAAATAATATAAGATTATATTTTATTTTTTATAATCGTAATTATGTGATTATTTCATAATCGTATAATTAAAATTATATAAATCCTGAGCCAGTAATTAAGAGATGTCAGGATAATGAATTTCATTTTGTTTAGTGAATATCTGGAAAAATGATAATTATATGCCAAATAATAATTTGGTAATAATTTTTTAAAAAGATATTTAATGTCTCGAGCGTTCGTGTATAAAAAATAACCATGAGTAATATATAAAAATATTACATTTAAAGCCTTCGTTTATTACCCCAATATATACATTTTGTGCTTACCATAATAAATATTCAACACTCAGCTTCCAAAATTATCTACTGATCCTGTCGACAAGTGAAGATCGGTTCTCCCTCAGATGACTCGGTCTAACTAAGCCGACCCGGTCTGCTGGAGCTTAGGAGGCCGGACCGAAACAGAGCTCTCAATATGGTGGAGTGGTTGTAAAATGGCAGCGATCCCCTCTTCCGAAGACCAAATAGGGTTTATATAGGGTCTCCCCACGTGCGAACTGTCACATCACGTTAAGGATTAGTCAGGGATTAGGCTAAGCAATTGGACGTCTTAACGGTGGGGTGAGACTGACACAGCCGATTGACTGTCTGTGATCTTGCTCTTCCTGATCTTAATTAGGGCTAGGCGGCCACGTCAGGTGATGATGGTATCCTTTAACAGAGAGTTCTGACAGAGAGCTCAGCCTCGATTGTCCGACCTCGGGAGCTCAGCCTTGAGGGCTCGGCCCCGAGAGCTCGGCCTCGGGAGCTCAGCCTCGAGGGTCCGACCTCGAGAGCTCGGCCTCGGGAGCTCAGCCTCGAGGGCTCGGCCTCAGGAGCTCAGCCTCGAGGGTTCGACCCCGAGAGCTCGGTCTCGGGAGCTCAGCCTCGAGGGCTCGGCCCCGAGAGCTCGGCCTCGGGAGCTCAGCCTCGAGAGCTTGGCCTCATGAGCTTGGCCTCGAGGGCTCGGCCCCGAGAGCTCGGCCTCGAGGGTTCAGCCCCGAGAGCTCGGCGTCGGGAGCTCTGCCTCGAGGGCTCGGCCCCGAGAGCTCGGCCTCGGGAGCTCAGCCTCGAGAGCTCGGCCTTGTGAGCTTGGCCTCGAGGGCTCGGTCCCGAAAGCTCAGCCTCGTGAGCTCAGCCTCAAGGGTTCGGCCCCGAGAGCTCGGCCTCGGGAGCTCGGCCTCGGGAGCTCCGCCTCGAGAGCTCGGCCTCGTGAGCTTGGCCTCGAGGGCTCGGCTCCGAGAGCTCGGCCTCGGAAGTTCCGCCTCGAGGGCTCGGCCCCGAGAGTTCGGCCTGAGCTTTGGACCCTGGGTGGACGACCCTGGGTGAGTTTGACTTCGCCCGGAACTTCCACCGAAATCGGCCTATACTCGCCTTGAGCCTGGTTGAACCGGGTAATCTCCGACCGGGCTCTCAACCCTGATAAAAAATCGCTCGCCTGGATCACAAGCCTCCCCTCCAAGTCTAGTCGAAGGAGGCGCCAAGTCCGACTGACTAGGCTCTCGGCCCGGTCGGCCCGACTCCTTTTTCGCCTTCCTGTGCATCCCTCGCCTTCCGAGTTAATCTCCCGAGTACCCGACCTCCGTCAGGTTATTCATCAATGCTTGACCACGTGTCAGCTTCCGAACGGGTGCTTCCGGTATTGAGGCGTCATTGGTATGGTTTCGCATGGCGTCCGCGAGAAGCTTCGATGTGTGGAAAATTGCGCTGATCGGACGGTAGAGGTCGAAGCCCGCCACTTTCATCCTCTCCATCCGACGGTTTTCCTGGCTTTGCCTGTGCTATAAATAGGCTTGGCCCACTGGATTAACCTTTTTCACCCTCGCTGTCGCTTCTCCTTTCGCTTGCGTCCGACCTTTGCCGTCCGACCTCCTCGAGTCTCAGCCAACAGTGCTCTAGGAGATCAGCGTTTCTCAGCGAGCTCCAACGTTAGGTACTCTTCTCCCCGCCTAGATTTCTTTCGTTAATTCCCGAGTCCGACCACATGGCCGTCCCCTCTGCTGTCCCCGGGCCATGGTATACCACTACCCGTTCGACCTTGAGTCTGGGTTCCTTAGAAACACTTCGCCTGGACTATCGTGTTCCAGAAGATCACCCTTTTATCCTCCCCTCTAGGGACGACCGACCCAATCAAGCCCCTTTGAATTACTTTACCGTCTTCAAGGATCACTTCTTAGCCGACCTGCGATTTTCCCTGCACCCTTTTATTGTGGTGATATGTAGGTATTTTCAAGTGCCTCTTTCCCAACTAACCCCGAACTCGATTCGCATCCTGTGTGGCACTGTGATCGTCTTCGAGTCTTTCCGAGTTCCCTTTACTCCTCAGGTTTTCCATCTATTCTACTATCTCAAAATGCAAGAGCCGGGTTGTTTCTTTTTCCAAGCCCGGGTGAACACAACCTTACTAGATAAAGTTCCCTCCTCTAATAAGGGGTGGAAATCCTACTTTTTCTACATAAGCACTATCCCGACCGCGTCTTGGCCGACTGCCTGGTTGGAAGAGTTACCGGTCCACCCTGTCGCCCCCAAGAAGTACCGTGCTGGCCCCAGCTTCCAACTGGCCTTCTCTAAGATCGGGGGACGTCGGTTCCATGTCGGGAAGCTACTGAGTGAGGCCGTGCTCTATATTTGCCGGCTGAGTCAAATTCCAGCGGGGCTGCCCGGCACATATGGTAAGCTCCCCGTTCCGCTTAAGGGTCTTTTAAGGCTAACTAAAACTTTTTTCCGGTTTGCAGCCCAGGCTTTGATGGATTCCATCCTTGACGAGGAGTTGGCCCTGGAAGAAGAGGCGATGAATACTCGGGCAACCGAATTACTGGCGGGTCGGGACGTGCCCCCCGTGACCGTGGCCCCATCTGTCGCCCGACCGGCCGGCACGGAGAGTGACTCGGAGCTGGAGATATTAGCCCAGAGCATCGAGGCAGATCTCCCCGAAGCCCGTGCCGAGGTCGAGGTGCCGACTGCGGCCGCGGGTCAGTCCTCCTCCCGGGGGTCCAAGAAGAAGAAACGTCCTCGGGAGGTCGCCTCCACCAGTACTGCTGCTCAGGCCCAGCCCGAGGCGGCGTCTGACCTACCAACTCGAGTCCAGCCCGGGGCGGCGCCCGATCCAGCAGCTCCCTTGCCAAGCCGTGTCAGGATACGGCTGTCCACCTCCCGCTCGGCTTCCCCTCATCCAGTAACTCCCACTCCATCCTCCAGCGCTGCCCGACCGGGGGTCGTTCTTCCTAATCCGGGCTCAGCTAGGACCAGAGCTCCATCTTCCAGCTCGGCCCCCACTCGTTCAGCAACTGTTACTGATCCTGTCAGCGAAGAAATCGCCACTGCCCTCCTGTCCATGCAAAACATTCCCCGGGTCCCAGTCGAAGTGCTGCTTCCCTCTGAAACCACTCTACTCCGGATGGTCGAGCCCCAACCACTTAACCTGCATGGTCATCTATCTGCGGCCTGGGATAGAGGCCTGCAATTATCTGAAGGGCGCAGCTCTTTCAGTTTAGCCGACAACTTCGCCATGGACATAACCAAGGTACATCCCTCTCTCCCTCTTATCTTTTTTATCTATCTCATGGGTTATCTGCTTTGGTGTAGCTGTGGACCACTAGCCAGGCCGTTACTAAGGCCCTGGTCGAGAACACCAGAGAACGCCGAGCGGCGGAGTACAGGATAGAGGAGTTAGAACATCAACTAGCTCAGCGTGCTCTCCCGCCGGGCGCCGAGGGCCAGAGCCGTCTCCAAGCCGAAGTGACCTCTTTACGCACACAGTTGGCAGAGAGCGACATCCGACTGGAGAGTTCACACGAAGTATTGGCTGCGTCTGCCCGCGAGATAGATCAGCTCGCCACTCAACTTGAAGCAGCCGAGGCTTTGAAGAGAACTGCCCTTGCTCGCGATGCTAGGCTCCGTTCTGACTTAGCTAAGAAAACCAGCGAGTCCCTGAGTCTGCAACGACAGCTACAGGAGGTACGCGCAGCTCATGAGCAGACTCGCCTAGCTTTGCAGAGCAAAGAGACGAAGCTCACTGTCTTGAAGAGGAAGGAGATCGAACTCCAGGCTCAGCAAGAAGCCTTCCAAGCTCTAGAAGCTCAACTGGTAAGTACCGAGGCAGGGTCAGCGGCCAAAGACGCTCAGCTCAAAGAACGGGGCGCCGAGGTGGCTCGCCTGCAAAAGGAGTTCGCTGACTACAAGGTTGGCGAGTCGGCCCGGATTGAACAAGCTCGAGTTGCTTACATTCAATCGGCACCCTTTCCTCCG
>JAGFNQ010004378.1:0-212334 GCA_024364735.1 Boesenbergia rotunda | reverse complement strand
TATGCGACGGAAGTGAAGGCCTGTTTGATCCCAAATTCCTTGCACCAATTTCTGATTATCCGACCTTGAAACTGCCAACCATTGTCTGATACCAATTTATGAGGTATGTCATACCGGCACAAAATGTTCTGCCAAAGGAATTTCTTCACTGCCTACTCAGTGATCCGAGCCAGGGCTTCTGCCTCAACCCACTTGGAGAAGTAATCTACTGCCACCAACAGGAATTTCTTCTGACCGGCTGCTCTGGGGAATGGCCCCACTATATCCATGCCCCATTGATCAAAGGGACATGATGTAATGGGTGCTCGCAACATCTCCACCGGTCGGTGAGACAGATTCTGGTACTTCTGACAAGAAAGACAGGAAAGAGCCATCCTCTCTGTATCCTTCTGAAGGGTCGGCCAAAAGTAACCGGCCAGCAGGACCTTCCGAGCCATGGACCGACCTCCTGAATGATTTCCGCAGCACCCCAAATGCACTTCTCTAAGTACATAGTCCGCATCTTCCTTTCCGAGACACTTGGCTAGAGGTCGGGAGAAAGCCCGCTTGTACAATGCGTCCCCGATCAGGGTGAACCGGGCTGCTCTGGTCTTCAACATTCAAGCTTGCTCGGGGCTGCCTGGAAGAGTTCCATCCTTCAGGTAGGCGATGAATGGGGCTCTCCAGTCCCCCTCTATCTCCATTTCTGCTTCCCTCTCGACCTGAGCCACCAGCATGACTTGAGGGGAAGGCCTGGGGAAGACCCACGGACGGACAGAACTGGCCAGCCGGGCTAACTCATCCGCCTTGGCATTGTCCCCTGGGGGATCTGCATAATCTGAACTTCTTGAAATTCTGCCTGTAACTGTTGATATGCCTCCACGTAAGCCTGTAACTTCTCGTCATTCACTTCGAATCGCCCGGCCACCTGTTGAGTCACCAATTGAGAATCAGAATGCAGGATGACCCGAGTGGCCCCGACCTGTCTGGCTGCTTGGAGGCCTGCTAAAAGGGCTTCGTATTCTGCTTGGTTATTGGTAGCTTGATACTCTAGGCGCACGGCGAGATGGATAGGGTCTCCCTTGGGAGACATCAATAAGATCCCAACGTCGCTCCCTGCCCGGGTGGCTGACCCATCCACATATATTTTCCAAACCTCCTCCTCTTCCTCTACATGAAGCTCGCTTAAGAAATCTGCCAAGGCCTGAGCTTTGATTGCAGTTCTGGGCTGATACTGAATATCATATTCGCTCAGTTCAGTAGTCCATTTGACCATCCGACCTGAGACCTCAGGGTTGACCAGGACCTTCCCGAGTGTGCTATTGGTCAGCACTCGGATAGGATGAGCCAGAAAATAGGGTCGCAATCGTCGGGCCATCAACACAAGGACATAAGCTAATTTTTCGAGTGTAGTATACCTACACCCGGCCTCTTTAAATAAGTGCCCAAAGAAATAGACCGGCTGCTGCTCGGTCTCTTTCTGGGTTACAAGCACAGCACTCGCAGCTTCCTCAGTAGCAAATAAGTAAATGTACAAGGGCTCTCCTTCCTCGGGCTTGGCTAGTGCTGGCAGACTGATCAAGTATGCCTTCAATTCCTCGAAAGCTTGGTCACACTCGGCATCCCACTGGAACTTGGAGGCCTTGCGTAGGATCTTGAAAAATGGCAGACTTCGGTCGGCCGACCTGGAGATGAACCGGGATAAGGCCGTGATCCTCCCGGTCAGGCGCTGAACTTCCCTTAGATTTTTGGGCGGTGGCATGTCTAGCAGAGCTTTCACTTTGCCCGGATTGGCTTCTATTCCCCGCTCGGTCAGGATGTAGCCCAGGAACTTCCCACTCTTGGCTCCGAACAGACATTTTACAGGATTGAGTTTGAGGCCATACCTTCGTAGGGTGCAGCAGGTCTCTCGTACATCTGCTATGAGGTCGGCAGCCCGGGCGGACTTGATGAGGATGTCATCGACGTACACCTCTACGTTTCTCCCGAGTTGTTCTTTAAAAACTTTATTCATCAGCCTTTGATAAGTTGCCCCGGCGTTCTTAAGTCCGAAGGGCATTACTGTGTAGCAATAGGTACCTTCCGCTGTGACAAAACTGACTTTCTCCTGGTCACCCGAGCATAATGGGACTTGGTGATATCCCTGATAGGCGTCGAGCATGCAGATAAGTTCACTCCCGGCGGTAGAGTCCACCATCTGATCTATCCGGGGGAGCGGGTAGCAGTCTTTGGGGCAAGCTTTGTTAAGGTCTCTAAAGTCGATACAGACCCTCCACTTGTCACCCGGCTTGGAGACCAGCACCACATTGGCCAGCCAGGCCGGGAATTGAACTTCTCGGATGTGCCCGGCTCCCAGCAGTCTCTCCACCTCCGCCTGAATGATCTTATTCTGTTCAGGGCTAAAATCTCTTTTCTTTTGCTTCACAGGTCGGGCGTCTGGGTACACGTGCAGCTTATGTTCCATCACCTCTGGTCTGACCCCTTTAAGATCTTGTTGAGACCAGGCAAATACGTCTCTGTTCTGAGTCAGGCATTCTATCAGCTGCCGTCTGAGGTCGGGCGATAGTCCTGGAGCTATCTTCACTTTAGTTTCTTCTTGATCGGGCAAGAGTTGGACCTCTTCCTCTTCCTCCATCAACTCAGCCCAGGGAGAAGGCGGAGAGGTCTGCACCATGTTACAGTTGGCCGGCGCAGCTCGGAAGGCCTTGCTTACCTCTACTCGGACATCATTTACGTAGCACCGGCGGGCAACCTTCTGATCTCCTCTGGCTTCCCCGACCTGATCTCCTACCGGGAATTTGACCTTCAGATAGAAAGTGGACATCACCGCCCGGAATTCATTTAGGGCGGCCGGCCTAGTATGGCGTTATAGGCTGAAGGAGCGTCTACTATCAGGAAGGTAGACCACCTGGTCCTTCTTAAAGGTTCCTCGCCGAGTGATATGGCCAGCTTGATCTGCCCCAGCGGTTGGACCTCATTCCCTGTGAATCCAAATAAGGGTGTGGCCACGGGCTGCAGCTCAGTCATTTCAATCTGTAGTTGCTCAAATGCCTTCAAATATAAGATATTCACTGAGCTGCCTGAATCCACTATGGTACGATGGATCTGATAGTTGGCTATGACCGCCGTGATGACCAGGGCATCATCATGTGGTACTTCTATTCCTTGTAGGTCGGCGGGACCGAAGCTAATCTGTGGTCCCTGAGCTTGGGCAGAACTGCAACCCACTTGATAAATGTCCAGGCGTCGGGCTTGCGACTTCCGAGCTCTGTTAGAATCTCCATAGGTAGGCCCGCCCGAGATGACGTTGATGGACTCGTGCACAGAGTTTTGCTGATTGGCATGTTCCTCGCTGGCGTTTTCTGGCTCAGGCGAGCCTGGAGTCGGGAATAGCCGTATGGCTATAGGGGCGGCTGGTCAATCCCGGAGCTCGGGCTGGTTAGGCGGTGCTCTTCCTCGGCCTCAACCACCTCCCTGATGAGCCCCTCTCGGGCTACCTCGACCGGCGCGGCCCCAACCTCTGCCGGCCTGCCAGCAGTCCTGAAGATCGTGTGTATGGCTGTTATGGAAGGAACAATAGGGCTGCCACCTGGACGGGAGACAGCCCTGGGCTACTTGTTGAACTACTCCCCTCTCGGCTCCTAGTCGGTGTCCCATAGCTCTGGGGCTCCTGAGGGGTCCTCCCGGAGGCACACTCCTTTGATGTTGCTGAGGGTTATCGGACGTAGGCCTGACCTCTGGCCTCCTGGCGGCTTGCGCTTCTTCGACGTCCACATATTTGCTAGCTTTCCCCAGAAGGCTTTCAAAGTCCTTCGGGGGTTTGCGGATCAAAGATCTGAAGAACTCTCCCTCTTGCAAGCCTTGCGCGAAGGCACTGACTAACACCTCGGATGTGGCAGTGGGAACGTCCAGCGCGACTTGATTAAACCTCCTGATGTAGGCTTTTAAGGACTCCTTGGAGCCCTGCTTCATGGTAAATAGGTTTAAGCTTGTCTTGTGATGTCTCCTACTACTAGCAAAATGTTGCAGAAACAGCTTCTTGAAGTCAGAGAAATCCCTGATCGATCCCTCTGGGAGCCTGTCGAACCATCGCTGAGCCGGCCCGGCTAGAGTGGTCAGGAAGGCTCGGCACCTAATGTCATCCGGGTACTGATGCAGCATCGAAGCATTCTCAAACTTCTTTAGATGTTCCTCAGGATCAGTAGCTCCTCCGTATTCAGCAACGGACGGGGGTCTGAAGTGCTTGGGCAGTGGCTCATTCAAGACTTGGCTGGAAAAGGGGCATCCTGTGCGATCTGCCAGGAACGGCGCGAGGGGGGCCTTCCCTTTGCTAGCTCTGGTATGGCTAGATGTGGCTTCATGAGGGTCCGATTGTCCTGCTCCCTCAGCCGGGCCAAACAGCGCCCGGTGAAAGTGTGGACTTTCCTCCTGTCGGACCCCTCCCTCAGTGTCTATATGTGCAGGGTGCTCGGACGGGCCCGGTGGGGTAGGTCGAGCAGCTGCCTACTGGGCTTCCGCTAATTTCCGGGCTCTGGCCTCTATCAGCAGCTCCAAGTCCTCTTGTGAAAGGGTAACGGTCACCCGATTGGAGTCACTCATCTTCGGCTTTCGATCAGGCGAAAGATTCCCACAGACGGCGCCAAATTTGATCCTGTCGACAAGCGAAGATCGGTTCTCTCCCTAATGACTCAGTCTAACCAAGCCGACTCGGTCTACTGTAGCTTGGGAGGTCGGACCAAAACATAACTCTTAATGTAGTGGTGCGGTTGCAAATGGCAGCGATCCTTTTTTTCGAAGACCAAATAGGGTTTATATAGGGGCTTCCCACGTGCGAGCTGTCACATCACGTTAAGGATTAGTCAGGGATTAGGCTAAGCAATTGGGCGTCTTAACGGCGGGGTGAGACTGACACAGCCGATTGACTGTCTGTGATCCTGCTCTTCCTGATCTTAATTAAGGCTAGGCGGCCACGTCAGGTGATGATGGTATCCTTAAACAGAGAGTTCTGACAGAGAGCTCAGCCTCGATTGTCCGACTTCGGGAGCTTAGCCTCGAGGGCTCGGCCCCGAGAGCTCGGCCTCGGGAGCTCTGCCTCGAGGGCTCGACCCCGAGAGCTCTGCCTCGAGGGCTCGGCCCCGAGAGCTAGGCCTTGGGAGCTCAGCCCTGAGGGCTCGGCCCCGAGAGCTCGGCCTCGGGAGCTCAGCCTCGAGAGCTTGGCCTCGCGAGCTTGGCCTCGTGAGCTTGGCCTCGAGGGTTCGGCCCCGAGAGCTCGGCCTCGGGAGCTCAGCCTCGAGGGCTCGGCCCCGAGAGCTCGGCCTCGGGAGCTCAGCCTCGAGAGCTCGGCCTCGTGAGCTCAGCCTCGAGGGCTCGGCCCCGAGAGCTCGGCCTCGGGAGCTCAGCCCCGAGGGCTCGGCCCCGAGAGCTCGGCCTCGGGAGCTCAGCCTCGAGAGCTCGGCCTCGTGAGCTTGGCCTCGAGGGCTCGGCTCCGAGAGATCGGCCTCGGAAGCTCCGCCTCGAGGGCTCGACCCCAAGAGTTCGGCCTGAGCTTTGGACCCTGGGTGGACGACCCTGGGTGAGTTTGACTTTGCCCGGAACTTCCACCGGAATCGGCCTATACTCGCCTTGAGCCGGGTTGAACCGGGTAATCTCCGACCGGGCTCTCAACCTTGATAAAAAACCGCTCGCCTGGATCAATTCCCTTAAACCAAACACCTCCTTAGTCCTTTAGTCGATTTTGGGCAAAATGGCTGATAGACCAAATGATCTCGGATTGATATGAAATTAATTCCTATGTATTCGGTTAGTTCTCTTAATTATATTCATACCCTCAAATATCAATTTGACTAATATATTAAGTGCAGTGATTTTTTGAACGCGAATATGTTTGAAAATTATAATTTATATTCAAAAATCACTACTCCCAATATATTAGGTTAAATTTACGTTTGAGGGTATGAATATAATTAAAAGAATTAGTCAAACACATAGGAGCTAGTTTTATGTCAATCCAAGATCGTTTGGTTCATCAGCCGATTTTGTCCAAAACTGTCTAATAGACGGGTAAAATCAGTTGATAGACCAAACAACCTTAGATTGACATGCAACTAGCACCTATATGCTTGCCTAATTCTCTCGATTATATTCATGCCTTCAAACATAAATTTAACTTAATATATTGATAATAGTGATTTTTTTGAACGCGAATTAAAATTTTTCAACAGTTAATTTTGGTGTTTAAAAAATCACTACTGTGTATATATTGAGTCAAATTGACATTTGAGAGCATGGATGCAATCAGAAGAATTAGACGAACACATAGAAGTTAGTTTCATGTTAATCTGAGATCATTTGGTTCATCAGCCGATTTTGTCCAGAACCGACTGATAAACTAGACGAATCGGTTGATGAACCAAATGACCTCGGATTGATATGAAACTAACTCCTATGTATTCATCTAATTATCTTAATTATATCTATCACTCAAACATCAATTTGACTTAATATATAGAGAGCAAATGATTTTTTTAACATGGGTTAATATTTCTGAATAATTTAATTCATATTTAAAAAATCACTACTTTCAATACATAGAGTCAAATTGATATTTGAGAACATGAATATAATTATGTGACTTACACGAAAACATAAAAGTTAGTTTCTTGTGAATTCAAGGTTGTTTGGTCCAACAACCGGTTCATTTGACCATTTAGTCGATTTTAGACAAAACTGACAGATGACCAAACGACATTAGATTGACATGAAATTAGTTCCTATGCGATTAGTTAGTTCTCCTAATTATATCCACGCTCTTAAATATCAATTTGACTCAATATATTGAGAATAGTGATTTTTAAACACTAATTTGATTGTTTGAAAAACTTAGTTCGCGTATAAAAATCATTATTATCAATATATTAGGTTAAATTTACATTTGAGAGCATGAATATAATTTGGAGAATTAAACGAACACATAAGAGCTAGTTTCATATCAATCCGAGGTTGTTTGTTCTATTTGTCCTCAAATATAAATTTAACCTAATATATTGACAATAGTGATTTTTTTACGTGAATTGAATTTTTCTAACAATCAAATTCGTATTTAAACAATCACTATTATCTATATATTGAGTCAAATTGACGTTTGAGAGAATGGTATAATCAGGAAAATTAGGTGAACGCAAAGAAGCTAAAATTCGAGATTTATCAAATAATTTGATTTAAAATCAATTTTTTTTTAAAAAATAAATCACTTTGATTAATTTAAATTTTGAAATTTAGAGGATAGTGAGATGTTGATTTGACTGGTAAAAATATCAATCGACTGAGATTGATTAGGGATAAAATCGAAAATAAATATGTGATTTGGTAATTTTGAAATTACATTACACGATTTGAATATTTCAAAAAAAAAATTTACGCAGTTCACTGTTATAAATCATACATCTATATTTATTATTATTTTTGTTTAATATAATTTTCATTTAATATTTTTTTATGAGCCCCACTCATATTCTCATTATTTTAAAAAAAAAAGGATTTTGAAATTTTGTTCTTCCAATAAAAACTTCAAACCTAAGACCTACAATAATTAGAGTTTTTTATTCAATTTTTTTCATTATTAATTACTGACCTTCAACCTGTACCTTGAGATCATCTTCGTCAACACCTTCAAGTGAAACACATTTTTTAGATTGGCTTATGAAGCTATTATTCTGATACCCAACACCAATTATTTCAATTGACATTAAGAAAAATAAAAAAGATTCTTAGATAAATTCTCAACATAATGGAAAGAACTATTTTTTATGATTTATCAACAGCCAAAAAAAAAAAAAATCAAACTCCACGAACAAATAGTCCAAACTAGAACTGTAATCGAACCGAACCGAATCGAATATTGAAGTTTAAGTTGTTCGTTTATTATCGAGCCGAGCTCGAGCGTAATTTATCGAATATAGTGATGACTCGTGAGCATATTCAAACCTAATCGAGCCTAAACTTACTAAATATAAATTATTAATTAAATTATTCATCAATTTATGAAAAATAAATTATATATTCTAAAAATATAAAATATTTATTAAAATCTATGATTTTATTCGTACAATGAATTTATTGGATATTTTATATTTATTAAATGTAAAAAGTGTCAAAATTATATATTTAATGTTAAATATTAAATTTATATTTTACGAACTAGCTCACAAGCTTATTAACGAGTCTGTTCACAAGCTAACAAGTCGAATACTGCTGAGTTTGAATTTGATTCGTTAATATTAACGAGCTTTATTAAACGAGCTCGAACGAACTTCTATCGAATCGAGCTCCGAATAATTCACGAACGATTTGATTTATTTACAGCCCTACCCAAACCCTAAACGAAAGCTTTAAATCTATATAATAAGTATTTAAGCTAACTAAAAGAACATGTAAAATCAATTTTTAATTCTGGCCGTTGCCCATCCGCCGTCAGCTCCATGTAAATGATTCCCGGTCTAAAATTAGATTTTATGGTTCTCCTCGTCGCGACATCCAGATTCTGTGGGTCATCTTTGGGTCTGACCTGACCGGATTTGCCAATTAAGTTCCGAACTCAAATGCAAATATGTATAGACTTAATTTGCGAATGTATGCGATCTCTATGGGTGTAATTCGTATAGTTCCAAACTTCCAATGAGCCTGATGATGCTTATGCGGGGAGATATACCTAGTGGCTAATGCATCCCCCTGTGAGCGTCTCTGCGCACGCGTCGATTTGCTCTCCCTCTCCGGCTTCCTGCGATTGCTTGCCGCCGAGTCTTCCACCCAATCCGTGCAACTTCGCCGGCCGTGCGACTTCGGATCGAAGTTGATTCCGCAGGATTCTGCTTCGTTGCATCATCTGAGCCTATCCTTCGTAGCGAGATCGGATTAGGGATTTTGCAGGTTGGAATTCTTCCTTGCGATTTCTTGTCACTGCCAGATTTCTTATTGCTTCCCATTGTTCTTTTTTTTTTCTTGCCGCTATTCTCGATAACCTTGGGTTCGATGTCATTGTTTCTTCGTTTCAGGCTGCTGCATCTTGGTTGCGGTTTCTTTTAGTTGGTTTCTTGCTCGAGTCTTAAGTTTCTTGTGATTGCATCGTGTTTGATAGGGCTACCTTTAATTCAGTAATACCTTTGAATCACGAGATGTTCTCGCCATATGAGGATGGGAATCTTTCAATGAAGTCCGTAGTTCAATCAATTCATGACTTGATGGGGATGGGACTATATTTTTTGCAAGCAAGAATGCTCAACCACTATGTACGCTTTATTGTTGTTCATATGAGCAGGTGCTCCCTCAGGATCTTAATTTCTAGCGTGGGGAAATTATAATGACGGAAAGGAAAATGCTCAAGAAGGAAAGAAACTATCACGTAACTAGGAAAATAACCACCTTGAAAATTTACATTTTCTTGGGTTTTATTAGACACTAGTAATGACTATAGGCTAAAGCGACAGGTGATTCTTTAAACTTTGTGGGTAGCGTACTTTTCAAATTCAATGTGGTTAATTATGTATCTTTCAGAAGTTGGTTGGCGAGTTTCCATTTTGCTCTAGGATTCTCATCCTCCTTTCTTGTGTGACATTTGTGGTACGCTAGAAAGTTTTTTCAAGCAAACATTTATAAGCAGAAAGAAATCACTGAGATAACTATTTGATCCATACAAAAGGATAGCTTCGTAAGGGGCGAAGGGGAAGGGGGAAAGGGGACTCCAACAGTCCAACTCTATAGTCTCTTTCATTATTGATTCATAATTCTATTGCTTATACTACACAGTAGTCCATCAACAATTGGATTCTGATTTCAGATGCATCTGAGCAATGCTCTCTTTTCTCTAGTTTTATGCCAAAATCTCATCCTATTCATGCTACCCTTGTGGATGGGCCACTCTCATCAATGAAAGGATGGTTGGTAGATCACTTCTACCCCCATTTTTGCCACGTTTCTCTTTTAAATTGATAAGTAACCTTTTTCTGCTGATTATATTTCCTGAAGATTTAAGGATACGAAAGATGTTAAGTATAAGGCATGGGTCTCATAGATTGCTCATTGACTCAAGGTTGTAAAATCGCTAGGCGACAGTCGGGCGGAGAACTACGCCTAGCGCTAGGCGGGGCCTAGGCGGGGTCTAGGCATTTTTACTGTTTATAAGGAGTCCAGTTAATGGTATTATGAATAAATGTATGCTTCTCCTTTGGACCCTTAGCTTAAGATATTTCTATCATTTCGCCTACTAAAAGTATAATAAAACAGGTATATACCAAGCAATTAAACATAGACTATAGTGGATTAGTAACAAAATGACAGTAATATTTCCTCTGAACTTAATCAGATAATTCAAAATGACAAGAAACTTAAAGTGTTTAAATTGACCGTGTGGAAATGCTTAACATCTTCCTCAAAGATATAAGCTTGCTGATATGATCTTGCTCATTATGAATATTAAGGTGAAATTGATGGCTGTTCATCAAGTAGTTTGGAAGAACACTAGTCCATGCACCAATGCTCACGTCAAAAAGTACATCCCCAGGCCAACCAAGTGCACCTTTAATATTTTCAACAACTGATATTGCAAAATTTCCTACCTATCCAACGCAGCTATTTAATCAAATAAATATCCAAGAACAACCAATATGTATATGCCCGTCCACATACCTCAGTTGTTCCATAATCCTGGAGATGGTAGTCACCTAAATTAGTTGAAGTCTTGAAGAACAGAATTGTTCCTTTCTGTTGATGTTTTGAGTTTTAGAAGATGTGACGCACAAGACAACCCTAATTTCTTCTCAAATCCACCTTTTCTATATTTTTTATATCAAATTTCTTTAAAAATTAAAAAAAAAAGCAGCCTGGGCGCGCCCAGCCGCCCAGGCGCCGCCTAGCGCCACCCACCACACCATGCGCGATTGCACAAACTCGAGCGCTGGGGCCGATTGGCGCCTAGGCGCCCCGCCCCCCCGATTTTTACAACATTGAACTGACTATGGATTCACAATTTCTTCTCTAGCAGCTGACTCTTCTCCACTTCAAATCCATAGTTGTTTTGGAAATCCTAGCCTATAAATTCCAAATTTCTAGAGTGTTAGTCTTGCCTATTAGGTAAACATGTTTGATTTCAATTTCCCAACAATGTCGACAAATGTTCTTTTGCATCCTTTTGGGTCTAAGGTACATTCAAAACTTGATTTTAATTACTTTGTTTATCTTCTCTGATGACTTTTCTAAGATAACATGATTTTATCTATTGGAAGGCCATACTTTTTTTTTCTTTCATTTTTTGTTCTTTTTATGCCAAGATAAAAACACAATTTGTTGCATTCATTAAAGCTTTGAGAAGTGACAATGCCAAAGAGTGTTTTCCTAATAACTTCCAATCTTCTCTTTCTCAAGTTATGGGATGATGCCATTTCTACTTTATAAATCACATGCCATCAGCCCTTCATGTTTAAATTCTCTTCAATTTTTCCCTTTGTGATGGCCTTTTACCTCTACCTTGAGTGCATGGTTATACCTTGTTAATCTCCTGTTGTTTGATAGAGATAAATTGTCTCCTAATCTATGAAATGCATTTTTCTTGGTTATTCTTGCCTGAAGAAGGGGCATGAATGCTATTATCTTGAGCTACAATGGTTTTTTTTATGTCTACATGTGCGATCTTCTTTGACTTTGTTCCTTTCCCGTACTGTGTCAACTGTTTCAGATTTTGTAGTAGAGGTATTTCTTGTTCCTACTCTATTGCTTTCTTCATTATTGTTCCTACACTGTCCTCTCTTATTAAGGTAGTTGCACTACCCTTGACAACCTACCAAAGAAGGTCAAGAATTGAGCATGTTGCAATCACACTTTGAGATTCTATTATTGTCCCAACACCTGCACCTGTGTGGACCTTGATCTTCGTGTTGCTTCAAGGAACGGTACTCATGAGTATAGGACCTTAGATCCTTTGCCTCATTACATTTCTTATGCTTTTAATTTTTTTCCCACAGTATTCTACCTTTTTCTCTACTTTAGATTATTTTAATGCCTTTTTACTATTCAAAAGCCTTATCTGATCCAAGATGGAGACAAGCTAAGATTGAGTAAGACGATCACCCTTCTCTCTAGCAAGTTTGTGGTTGGTTGCAAATCGATATTTACCATGAAGACATTTCTTGATGGCTTCATTGACAAATTTAAAGTTAAATTTGTGACGTAAGGATATACATAGATGTGTATTAGACTATATGGGTATAATTTCACTAGCGGCTGAGGATATTTCAATTTGCTCGTTGGTTACTTTCTTTCTTATATAGTAATCTAGATGAGGAGCTGTACATGGAGAGATCTTTGATTTTGTTTCTTAGGTGGATTTCAGTCTTCTGTGCAAACTAAAGAAGTTCTATAAGATGAAACAATCTCCTAGAGTATGGTCTGATGAATTTGAATCTGTGCTCCTCCAGCTTAGTATGATCAAGATGAGGAGCTGTACATGGAGAGATCTTTGATTTTGTTTCTTAGGTGGATTTTTGTCTTCTGTGCAAACTAAACAATTCACTTGTTGCTTACTTTCTTTCTTATATAGTGATCTAGATGAGGAGCTGTACATGGAGAGATCTTTGATTTTGTTTCTTAGGTGGATTTTGGTCTTCTGTGCAAACCAAAGAAGTTCTCTAAGATGAAACAATCTCCTAGAGTATGGCCTGATGAATTTGGATCTGTGCTTCTCCTGCTTAGTGTGATCAAGAGCACATGAGATCACTCAATATTTTATCATATTTGTCAGTTCGAAGTATGATCCTTATTATTGTTTAAATTGATGACATCATTCTTATTGTTCAATCCATGTTGTAGAAATCACAAAGTTGAAAGTATATCTTCTTTAAAATACTTTTCGACATAGAGTTACTTCTTTAGGAGTAGACATTTATATCTCATAAAGGAAGGATGAACTTAAAGAAACTGGTAAATTAGGAACCAGACTACTTGACACTTCCATGAATCCTAATATCATATGAATACTCGAACAAGGAAAAGTTATTATCTCATCCAGAGAGTATAGGAGATTAGTTAGGAAGTTGAACTAACTTAATGTTAGTAAATTTGACATCTCATTTTGTGTGGGTGTGATTGGTTAATTCATTGAGACTCTATGCACTTGAAATTGGGGAGGGACTAAGGATTCTATGCAATTGCAAGAATTCTCCATAAAAGAGCCTTATCAATCACGACCACAACCATCCACAAATTGGCGTGCACAATTACAGATTCGGCAAGTTCTCCCACATTGTCTCAAACCTGTTCTTCCATGAAAGAATAAACATAACAGAATTGAATATAGAGATTGATTGACACTTCAAGAAGCACAGTTCAAGAAGACAATCACTTTGCTATCTCTAAAAACTCAATTAGCAGATTTAATAATGTAAGTAGCTAGGATTTCATAAAAGGGAATACTAATGACAATCATAGGTAGTTAGGGCTGTAATTGTAAATATATTAATGTCATTGATGCAAATGTATGATGATAATAAGGTTATATATGAAAGGCCGAGAGATATACCGAGGGTTAAGGGAGACGCTAATGATTTCCACTTGACTTATGTACCAAAAAACAACAATATTTCATTGTAGTTCCTTGGGATGTAAATTGTAAATGGCTTCTTACAAAAGGATATTGCACTGAATAGAAATAAGGTGTTGTAACCTGAAGAAATTCACCGCTATGTATTCTACTTCAACTTCACAATTTTATGAGTGACTCCACCGAGCTAAAGAAGTTTTGTTTCTAACTTTGTCCCACCCTTTATTTGAGCTTTAAATAATTTGATCAGACTTCTAGTCTCCTGTCGTGAAAGCTGAGAACCATGGTTTCCAGTTTAGTCTATAGTTTTGCAGTGCCTAATGGTAACATCTTTGTAGTAAACTAGAATTACGAACTTGTATGACCCCAAAACAGTTAGGCTACAGAGGACAGGTTTAGGATTGGTGGCCTATACCAAATCCCTTAGTTTTGTTTGAACTTTGTTCCACCCTTTATTTTGGTTTTTGATAGTTTGATCAAACTTCTAGTCTCGTCTTGTGCAGGCCGAGAACCCTGGTTTCCAGTTTATTCTGTAGTTTTGTAGAGCCTAATGGCTAATGGTAACATCTCTGTAGTAAACTAGAAATACCAACTTGTATAGCCCAAGAATAGTTAAACTATAGAGGACAAGTTTAGCATGGGTGGCCTATACCAAATCCCTTAGTGCTTGTTATGGTCATAGATCTTTCAAACTCAGACTCATAATGTCATCCTCTATTTTATATATTGGAAAAAAGCCTTTTGTTATTAATTGATTATGATAAGTGAAACAAAACAACAACAACAACAACAACAACAACCAAACCTTATCCCACTAGGTGAGGTTGGCTATATAGATCCTTATACGTCATTGAGCTCTATCTCCTACTATATCATCATTTATATTTAAATAAATTTTATTTTGTTTTATTGTTATTGACCAAGTCCTCTTCCTTGTAACCTTCATATTTTCACATTACCTAACTAGAGTATTTCTTGGTCTTTTAAGTATATGTTCGTACCATGTTAAATGCATCTCTCGAGTTTTCCCTGAATAGGTGCAACCTCGACTTTCTCTTTAATATTTTTATTTCTTATCCTATCTATCCTTGTGTGTTCACACATTCACTTTAATATCCTCATTTCTGTAATTCTCATTTTTTACTTATGTGCTCGAGTCATAGCCTAACATTCAACTTCATAAAACATAACATGTTTAGCCGTCATTTTGTAAAAAATTTCTTTAAATTTAAAAGGAACTTTACGATCATAAAGAACACGACGCTCTCTTATATTTCAACCACTTCACTTGTATTCTATGTAAACATCTCTCATCCTTATCCTTTTGTAACATGATCTAAATACTTCAAACTCTCAGTTAGAGACAACTCATCATCTCGTGTTTAACTATTATCTCATTACGTCTAATATGACTAAACTTAAATTCCATATATTTTGTCTTTACTCTACTAGCTAAATTTTTACTTCTAGTATTTTTTGCGAATATTCGAGTTTAGTATTTACTCTTTTACGTTTCTAATCTATCAAAATAATATCATCTGCAAACACAATACACCACAGTACCGTATTTTGGATGTGTTTAGCGAGTTCGTCCATGATTAGTGTAAAAAGATAGGGACTTAGAGTTAATTTTGATGTAATCCTATCCTTTTGGGAAATGCTTCGATTAATCCACGTGGAGTCTTCACTTTTGTAATTATATTCTCTATACATCCTTAATTAGTTCATTATACACTATGATAATACTTCTATTTTCTAGAATTTTTCATATAATTTCTCTTGGGACTCTATTATAAGCTTTTTCTAGGTCAACTAATACTATATGCAAGTCTTGCTTCTGTTCTCGATACTTTTTAATTAGTTGTCTGAGAAGATGTATAACCTCTATTGTCATATAAATCCAAATTAATTTTCGATCACTATTGTCTCCTTCTTTAGTCTTTTTTCTATTACTCTTTTCTAGAGTTTCACGACTTATTAATTTAATACTCTTATAGTTTGTATAATTTTGTACGTCTCCTTTTTTCTTATATAAGGGAACTAGAGTACTTATCCTCCATCACGTATTTTTTTTTCTTTTAATATCAGATTGAATAACTTTGTAACCATCTAATACTTTGTTTCCCTAGGCATTTTCATACCTCTATCGAAATATCATCTGGTTTAACTATTTTTTAGTGTGCATTCTATTTAAAGCTTATTTGATTTTTGAAGTTTGAATTCTACAATAAAAATTTAAATTTCTATGCTTATTTGACCTATTTAAATTACTTAAGTTAATTTGATCATCTAAACTTTCATTAAAATATTAGATAAAAATATCTCTTCCATGACTTTTTTATTTCCTCGTCATTTAATAATATCTTATTGCATTCATCTTTAATATAACTTATTTGATAAGATCTCTTGTCTTCCTCTCTCTCGATTTAGTTATTCTATAAATGTCTTTTTCTCCTTTTGTATCTAATTTTTGATATAAGTGTTCAAAAGTTTCGTTCTTGGATTCATTCACTACTTTCTTGGCCTCTTTATTGGCTACTATACTTTTTAAAGTTTTTCTCGTTTTTACAAGTATATAATATTTTATAGACGATTTATTTTTCTTCACTTTCTCCCGTACTTTCTTATTCCATTCCACCACCAAGATTCTTTATTTGGTGGTCACCAAATACAGCTACTATTTTTAATTTTATACCATCTTATCCCATGTTGTATTCGAATCACAGTGTATTTCTCTTAAGAGTTATACTCTTACCCTCTTCGTAAATACGTTTTGTTTCCCAGCCTTTAACTTCAACTATTTGATTCTAGGAATTGTGCATATTTTTCTTCTATTAATACTATACTTGAAGCGTATTTTAACGCGACTAATCTATGTTAGGTAGTTCAGTTTTCTCTAGGGATAACCTTGTAAACTTTATAAATATTTTTATCCTTTTTTCTAAATACAAGAAAGTCAATTTTTAATTTATTATTCCAGCTTTAAACGTGATCAAGTGTTCTTTTTACTGAAAAAAATCGTATCAGCTAGTATAAAATCATATGCTATCATAAAATCCAATATAGTTTTCCTTCTCCATTTCTTGTTTTAAACCCATAACCCTTATGCACCCTATCATATTTTTCATTCTTCACTCTTACACGCCTATTTAGATCTCCTCCTATTAAAATTATTTGGGTTGGTAGAAAGTTTTGTAATACCTCATCTAGATCGTCTCAAAATCTAGATTTGGTATATCTAATCCTACTTGAGATGCATATATGCTACTTACATTAATAGTTTCTTTCGCCACCATTATTTTGAGAGCTATAATTCTATCTCCCTTTCTATCTACTCCTACTACCATTCTTTAGTGAACAATGGTACCTATCCCATTTCTTATTTTACTTCTTTTTGTGTACCATAACTTAAAACCTGAATTCTTTATGATTTTTGCCTTCTCTCCTATCCATTTTTTCTGTTGTACACACAAAATATTAATTCTTCTTGTAATTACTACTTCCATTATTTTACCAATGAGTGTTCCTAGATTCCATGTTTCAAATCTTAGAGAATTAGTTTTTCTATAATATTTGTTCTTACTCAACCTATGGTGTGAGAACTCTTGTATATTTAACACTACATCCAAGTTGTCCTTGTCGAGACATTATAGTCAGACCTTGTAACACCTTCTTTCCAAGGAACATTTTAGTATTAGTACAATAGTTTGATCCATTTATCGAACATTTGCTCGAAAGTCCATGTTGGCTAGCAAACTAACGTGCAACCTTCGCCCTTTTTCATCCGGGCTTGGGTCTGACATTGATGGGTTTGATAAGTGAAAAAACGATGACTAAAAAATTAGAAATCAATTAATTATTCAATAAGTTTTAATTTTATTGCATAACGAGAGCTAGAGAGGGATTATCACTCTTATATGTTGAATAAATGATTATTTATTTTTTCATCAACATTTAAAGAAAATGATAGCTCTGAGCTTGCATATTGCAATTCTCATATTGAAATCAATAAGGGTCGGCTTCTGCATTTACCAACTAATGTTAAAATTTAGTATTGTATAGAGCTTGTACTTTATCCTACTTGTGAATTTTGTGTTAGATTCTTAGGATTAGTTTAGTTGTAATTGCAAATTGTTTGTATTTATTTACTCATATGATCATATTATTCCTTCTTAATGCATCTATTAAGATAATTTCCATTTTGTTCATCAGGGAAGTTCATTCATATAGGGGAGTTAGCTGGGACTTGTTGCCAAACTCATTGCTCGTATGACTTTGCATAGATGACATGCAGGATGGCTGCTGGTCAACAGAAGAAACGTTTAACAAGTTCTAATATCCATGAACAATTCAAAGGAAAGAAGAAAAGGCAGGACTCATCTGATTGCATATTAAATCTAAGATGCCATATAGATTTGGAATGGGATGACATTCAAAGAAGAGTTGGGGCAAAGAAGGAACAAATTGGCCTTTCATGGACAGACATCACTCCCTTCCTTGATACTGTTTCTCTGTCTCATAATGGTTTGGCCGATATCATTGCTGTTCCCGAAGAAATTTTTAGCTTGGACAATTTGATGAATGTGCTTTCTCATGAGGTATGATTGTCCATATGCTAATGGATTCTGCTTATCATTTGTATCTCTTTTAATTCACTAATATGCTAAAAATATATGCTTTAAGAATTTGTCAGGTTTGGGCAACTTGTCTCTCAGAATCAGAGCGAAAGCTTCTCACTCAGTTTCTTCCTAGTGGGAAAGGTGCAGAACAAATAGTTCATTCATTACTTAAGGGCAACAATCACTATTTTGGAAACCCTTTCTTGAAATGGCAAGTATCTTTTTCATTGCTCAATAATTGCACCTGGTCAATTTGTGACAATTCAAAGATTTAATTAAGTATGCTGGAACTGGTGCCATTAAGATTTTTTGCTTCTAGAGAGGTTTGGCTATATGAGGATAAAGACCTTTGCCATCTTTTCTTTAGTCTCTCGAAAAGTTATGGAGATCGACTTAGATAAATGAAAATCTCGTCCATTTTTTAAGACAATGTACGATAATGTTCTTTATGAAGCATATATAATGGTAACAAAGTTAGGGAAGTTCGAAATTTCCTAACTTGTCTTCAGTTCAAGGCAGCCCTTAATTGCCTATATTTTGTGATCTGTAGAAATGCCTTGAACTGAAATGATAAATTTGATGAAGAGTATCTAAGATTGTAAGAGGTGCATTTCTCATAGGCGTATACCTCTTTAGCTTGCAATGTATTAAGGACAAGACATATGTGTTTCATGTGCCTTACTATATATTATAGGACGTCATCAAAGTGGACTACTACAAATTTTCCAATAAAGGGTCGTAGAGCTTACTTCATCACTCATAAATGTGCTTAGGGTGCTTGAGAGTACAAATGTCATAACTAACAATTTACACAAACTATTAGGTGATATATGGGTAGCTTCAATTCATTACAGTCTTGATTTCAATCTTGTGATGGCTACTGCAGAGGGTCAATCTTGGAGAACCATTGTCCATTGCACTCTTATCATCAAGTTGAGCAAGCCTAGGCATGGGAAATTTCACTTGACGGTGATCTTATTGATGACATGATTATCAACACATTCTTTAAGAGTCATCTTTTTAAGGGGTTAGTAATATATGAACAAACCTTTCTATAGGAGTCTTTGACTTGATTGTTGAGTCTGTGTGATCTTGGGGAGTTACATGATAGTATGGAAGGTTGGTAACTATGAACTTAGGACAAGATCTGCTGCATGCTTAATGGTCCATAATGATGGTACCAGGTAACTTTTCTTGAGGTATATCTTACAAGCCGCTGAAGAATTCCTCAACTTATGGTGGATGGCCTTCGTACAAGAAAGTGAAGAGATTGACTCATTGATTTTTTTTTTAGGCTTGGGCGGTTCAATCCATTATCTTTTCTTTGTTCAATTTGATACTCTTTTTATTGTATTTGATAAGTGTTTTCTCTTGCATAATGAATCATATAGAGGTTGTATAGTCTGGTCTACCAAGAAATATATGGGCAAAAGCTCAAGGGAGGGATGCTGCACCATATTTTACAGGAGATGAAGGCTTGGGAATAGAAAATGCAGGAGAATATGAAAATCGCAAAAAGTGAATGTTGTAGGAAACTTTGCAGCCTTGTGAGCAGAGAATGACAGAAAGGGGTAGAATCTGAAGGGAAACCCAAAATTGGGAGCTGGCTCTAATACACTGATATAGTATCAAATTCAAATAGCCAAGAGAAATAGTAAGAAAAAAGATGTTTTAACATGGGGGTATTCGGTCTTTTTATTGACTCTAATATAAACAAACTTGGAAATAAACCAAAATAAATTATACCCTAAGTAAAGTTATACGAAAAATATCCTATATTCTGAAACTATCTTAAAATAACTTATCCTTCTAAACAAGAGATCTACTCTAATAAACCCTTAAAAAATAAAATAAAATTTCTAATTTGTATCACACATCTTGTTATCGTTGTGGCTAGAATTGTGAGAAAAAGATTATGCTTAATCAGTCATTCTATTTATTGTTAGTGGGTATTCGATATATCCAAATCTTATGGATAAGTTATCCAAATCATTACAAAACCAAATCATCTGAAGTTGGAATACTTAGATAATATATTTAGAATCCTAAACAATCATTCTGAGATTGTATTGTGTTACAATAAGAGAATTCTCAATACACAAAAGTTACAAGATATAAGACCTATTTATATACAAAGTTAGGGGTCTATTCTAGGAAATAAATTAGGATTTTATTCTAGGGAATAATTTGTATTTTAGGTAAAATACAAATTAGGATATATATTTATATAGTTAATACTCCCCCTCAAGTTGGGGCATAGATATTAATCATGCCCAACTTGTTACAAAGATAATCAATCCGGACCCTATTTAAAACTTTTGTGAAGATGTCCCCTAGTTGTTCTCTAGTTTTTACACATCCTATAGTGATCAAGCCTTGTTGAATTTTTTCACAAATAAAATGACAATCAATTTCAATATGCTCGCTCATGAAACATAGGATTTGATGCAATGTGAATATCAGCTTGATTATCACATCACAGTTTTTACATAGAAGCTTTTTGTCATACCTAGAACTTGTGATTTAGTGGATTCGAAGTCAAGAGATAAGCTAGCAAGGAAGCTCATGATAACCATTTGCTCCCGTTGGCGTTGTTGAACCTTTACATCAGGGCTAAAGGGCAGTAACATATTAAGCTCTTCATATGTCTTTTTGAAAGCTATAAAATAATTAATCAGAGGCTGATCTTGTTTTTCCACACGGTAAATAGCTTTGCAAACCTCATATATGCGGGTGAGATTTCTTTTCTAGAACACAGAATGATCAGACTTGCTTTTTGTCATACCAAATTTTTCAATAACTTGACTAAATTTTCCAGACCAAGCACGAGGACTCTGTTTCAAACTGTACAAAGATTTCTGAAGACGACAAACTCACCCCATCTCCCCCTGAGCAACAAAACCAGGAGGTTGCTCCATATACACTTCCTCTTGAAGATCACCATGAAGAAAAACATTCTTGATATCGAGTTGAAGTAAAGGCCAATGATGAGTAGCAGCCAATGAAATAATTAACACCCCGTTTGGAAAGTTTTTAAGCAATGGAATTGAATTGAATTCCAGCGGGAATTGAATTCAATTCTTATGTTTGGAATGAGTCTAAAACTAAATGAATTTGATTGCTTTTACTATTTTACCTTTCATTGATAGGTTATGAATCAAACATTATATTTATGTGAGGTTATTTTAGTATTTTCATTTGTTGGAATTCAATTCCCACACCAAATCACACACCTATTTGGGATGGAATTGAATTCCTTAGTTTTGTTGGATTTCAATTCTCATAAGAATTCAATTCCTTCACTTAAGTTACTTCCAAATCATGGAATTCAATTCAATTCCTGGATGGAATTGAATTCCATGGGTTTCCAAACAGGGTGTAATCGAATAGATGTCAACTTTGCTACAGGAGAAAAAGTTTCAGAATAATCGACACTATAGGTTTGAGCATAATCCTTAGCAACTAGACGAGCTTTTAGTTTTGCAACTGACCCATCTGGATTGACTTTAACTGTGAATATCCATTTGCATCCAATAGCTCGTTTTCCTGAAGGTAGATCAAACCAAGTCCCAAGTATCATTATCATCCAAGATCATTGCATCTCTCCAACCAGGATGAGATAAGGCTTCACGGATATTTTTAGGAATAGAAATAGAGTCAAGTGAAGTAATAAAAGAGCAAGAAGAAGACGTCAAGCTGTTATAAAAAACAAAAGAAGAAATAGGATAAGTACACTGGCATTTACCTTTACGTAATGCAATAGGAAGATCATCACTCGAAGTTGGATCTGATGACGAAGTAGTAGGTGCAGGACATGAATCAAGAGGTTGACGCCTGGAGTATACTTGAATAATAGGAGGTTTGACTAGAGCCGGTTCCGAAACAGGTGCAGAGGTTATGATAGAATATACCAATAAATCATTATCTTCCCTTTGAGAAGTCGGGATAAGTGAGGATGGAAAATAAGGTGTGTCTTCCATGAAGGTGACATCAATTGAGACAAGATATTTGTTAATACTGGGACAATAACACCTATAACCTTTTTAAAGATGAGAATAACCAAGGAAGATACACTTTAAAGACTTGGGATCTAATTTAGTGACATGTGAATGAACATTCCGAACAAAACAAGTATTACCAAATATCCTAGGATTGACAGGATATAATGACTTATTGGGAAACAAAATTTTGTAAGGAATCTCACCATGAAGAATAGATGAAGGTATGCGGTTAATGAGAAAATATGCCGTAGAAACTGCATCTGCCCCAAAAGACTTGGGAACATTCATTTGAAATAAAAGGGTCTGTGTAATCTCAAGAAGATGTCTGTTCTTACACTCAGCCACACCATTTTAGGATGGAGTATCAACACAAGAGGTTTCATGAAGCATACTATTCTGACTCATATAAGTTTGAAATAGACTAGATGTATATTCCTTAGCATTATCACTTCGCAAAGTACAGATGGACGTATTGAATTGAGTCTTAATCTCGACACAAAATACACAAAATAGAGAAAATAACTCAGAACGATTTTTCATTAAATATAATCAGGTTACACGAGAATAATCATCCATAAAAGTTACAAAATACCTAAAATCAGGTTTAGACAAAATAGGACAAGGACCCCAAATATCAGAATGAACCAACTCAAAAGGTATAATAGCACGTTTATTTATTCTTGGACTAGAACTAAGATCATGATGCTTTGCAAACTGACATGACTCATAATCTAATGAAGACACTCTAGTACATTGTGGATAAAGCTTCTTGAGCGAATGAAGAGATGGATGACCTAACCTACAATGAGTCTCGAAAGGAGTAGTTACACTTGAGCAAGCGAAGGATCTTAAGATAGGTGGATCAAGAATATAGAGACCTCCAGACTCATGTCCTTTACCAATAATCTTCTTCGTCAAAAGATCCTGAAATAAACAATGATCGAAAAAAATGAGATACAACAGTTAAGATTACGAGTTAATTGACTAATAGAGAGCAAATTAAAAGATAAATTGGGTAAATGCAAGATAGAGCATAAGGAAAGCAAAGGAGTAGGATTGATAGTGTTAGACCCACGAACACAAGATGAAGATCCATCAGCCAAAGTAACGATAGGAGTGTTAAATTTGTGTGCAAAAGTAGAAAAGAGACTAGAATTACCTGTTATATGATCCGTGACACCAGAATCAATGACCCACTTAGAGGATGATGAAATAAGACATGTGTTGTGATTACCTGAATCAACAATAGCAGTGACAGAGGAAGATGAAGACTTAAGTGATTCCTGATATTGAGAGAACTTGGCAAATTCATCTGCAGAGATAAAAACTGATTTATCAGGGGTATCATTAGTAGATGCAATATGAGCTAGGTGTTTTTGCTGATTCTTGTACTGAAGTTTTTTGCACTCAAACTTTGTATGACCCGACTTACGACAATTTGAGTTTCAAAATCTTGCGAGTTGCATATAATACCACTAGATTTTGACGTTTGAGTTTCAAAATCTTGCGAGCCCCCTTTGTTTTCGCTGTGAATAGTTGATTTTTTTTGTCACATAATTAGTATTGCGACTCATCAAAGCACCACTAAGTGGAACAGGTGTGGTATTTTCTGTACGGAGAATGTCGCTAAACACATTTTGTAATGAGGTGACCTCAGATCCAGATAGAACTTGTGATTTAGGGAACTTGAAGTCAGGAGATAAGCCAACAAGGAAGCTCATGACAGTCATCTGCTCCCGTTGGTGTTGTTGAACCTTTACATCAGGGCTAAAGGGCAACAACATATTAAGCTCTTCATATGTCTTTTTGAAAGCTATAAAATAATTAATCAGAGGCTGATCTTATTCTTCCACACGGTAAAAAGCTTTGCAAATCTCATATATGCCGGTGAGATTCCCTTTTCCAGAATACAGAAATTCTAGATAATCCATCAATTTTTTAACAAATTCATAGTGATTAATTAAACCAATTACCTCATTATCAATGCAATTCTAAATCTGAAGAAACAAGCGAGCATCCTCTCTAAGTCATTTCTGCTTCAAATCATCTTGAGGAGGGTCATCGGTCAAATGATCATCTTTATCAATACTCCGTAGATAAAGACCCCCAATCTAAATAGTTTGAACCATTTAACATATAATCCGTGATCTTAGATATTATAGACACCACATCCGTTATAATGGAAGTCTTATTTTCAACCGTAGAAATTAAACAAAAGAAGAATCCAAAGGAAGATTTAAACCAAACACAGCAGCAACTTACTTTGCAAATAGGGAGACGAATAGAGAAGGGAAGAAGAGCAACACTAGATTTGAAGCTTGTGCCAAAAAGACAAAACGTAGCAACAAGACAAGCATGAACACTTCAACAGAAGGGAGCACAGCTATGGTGCATACACCAACAGCAATGAAGCAAGACACGAGAAAACACAACAACAGTGCAGGAACCAAGCTCTGTGAAGAAGTCACCCTGCTGCTATCAAGTGGATAAGCAGAAAAAAATTGCTTTAGGAAGTATCTGCGAAGAGGAAGCAATCATGGACTGTTTGTGGCGAGAAGCAGCTATCGGCAATGAAACAAATCTTGACGATGGGTTCGCACGAAGAGGTAAAGTGTCGAAAGAGAAGGGGTGCAAAGTGCCGAAAGAAAAAAAGAGAGAGGAGAAGCGGTGGTGGAAACCTAAGGCTCTGATACCATGTTACAATAAGAGAATTCTCAATACACAAAAGTTACAAGATGCAAGGTCTATGTATATACAAAGTTAGGGATCTATTCTAGGAAATAAATAGGCCTATTTATATACAAAGTTAGGGGTCTATTCTAGGAAATAAATTAGGATTCTATTCTAGGGAGTAATTTGTATTTTAGGTAAAATACAAATTAGGATATATATTTATATAGTTAATATATTGATTTGGCAATATCAAAAAAAGGCACCCATACAATGATTATCATACAAAAAAAAATAAGAAACCTACATATTGAAGCCCATTGTGATATTGACTATGTTGGGTCTGGTAGTGACTTCAGACTTATGTTTCTATATATCATGCCCATTTTCCATCTGTGGAAATTTGGTCCTAAATGGAAGAATAAAGTGTTGCATCTCAATCTTTTTGTGCTAAAATTAAATATTGATCTATGGCTCATTGTGATTGTGAGATAATGCAGATGTGCTGCATCTCAATCTGTTTGTGCTAAAATTAAATATTGATCTATGGCTTATTGTGATTGTGAGATAATGCAGATGAAGAATCAGATGGAGGAGTTTAGTATAATCTATTATGGATTGTGATTATAAAATAACAAATTGTATTGCTAGTAATCCAGTCATCCTTTAGTGGTTACTTCATCCATGATGCAGTCACATATTGAAGAATATTGCCAATATCATCATTAAGCCTCTAGAATCTTTTTTGATCAAATTTTATAACAAACCAAGCTCTAGTAATGCCTTTGCTCTATCTCGATGAGGAGTTAGATTAACACTATGTGGACTCTCTTTATTGTTCCTAGTTAGAGGGGCTCCATCAATAGTAAAATATTCTCATACAATTTCCTCAACTTACCCAATGGATCCTGATGTCTGATATCTTGGGTGTAGATCAATTCTAATACTACTAACTGGTTAAATGTAGACTATTAGCAAAGTTTTGCAGATTACATTGTACTAGTTGTTAGTTTACTGCTGCCATGCATGGGATTTGTTTTGAACTCTTCACTATGCATCCACTATAATACAGCCTTGAGATTCATAAAATTATCCTTTTGGAATTCTAGTAAGAGGGCTAGTGTATTAAGATTAAAGTTATATACAAACTAGTTTTTTGAAATGCTGAGTTGGGCAAGATAGATGATCCACCTTATGTTTAGGTAATCTGTCCAATATAACCCACTAACTTGATAAACCGAACCACTGCTTGATAATGCTTAAGCCAAAAGTAGTAGTTGTTCACTCACAAACCTCATAAACCTTATAATTAGTAACTTCTTATATGAGACTAAATTAGTACCTCATAATCTCCTTCACTAAAGATTTGACATCCTTGTCAAAGCCTTAATCACTGGTCAATGGCATTAGAGATTCAATATTGAAGTGGTTTTACAATCGTAGATCGTCCTTTCTCTTTGGAACACCTCCAAGCCTAGCATTAAATTCTCATTAATACCATAAGATAACAGCTCACCTTTCCAAATGAGAGAACTAGCATAATAGGCAAATTTTCTACCTACAATGCGAAGCCCAAATTAGTGGTAGCTCACTTATTGAAGCTTTGTAATCCTCCATATTAAGCTCATAACTTCCCATTTAAGACTAAACTGGGACATCACGATAGCACATTTTATTAAAAAAGAAAATTAATCCATCAACTTGATAGATCTTAATCCCATGTGACGGTAGCATATCTAAGCCTTCATTAGCCTACAACTCTTCATGTAGGACTAAATTGAGGTGATGTAATTTCTAGTACTTAAGACTGTGTGTTAAAGCTCATGTTCTTAATCGGCGGCATGTTAAACCTAACCCATGGTGTCCCCATCACAAACAATCCATTCCAATTGGAACACCTAACCTACTAACCAACTGTAGATTTAGATTTTCTCTATTGCCAAATACAACTGAGTAATCTAATTGTGGTAACAGATCCATTGACATGATGGACATAGAGACGACAACCATTCTGCAGACTGTGCACTATTATCTACGACCAAGCTCTATTAAAGGGCTAGAGTTAAGCAACAGTCACACGACACAGACTGTTCCTAGTGCTTCACACGATTGGGCCAAACATGACTCACAGGTTGACTTCAGGTTGCAAATTGAGTTTGATACACCTAAATTTTCCACATATATAATAATTTAATAATATTTTAAAAATAACATTTAAGAAAAAATCATTTTAAATATTGTTATTCTAATTTTTGTATTTTTATTATTTTTAGTATTTAAAAATAGTTTATAAATTTAAATGTAAAAATGAATAGACTTACTAGGTTCAGTCCAACTTATCTTGGGCTTAAGCTTGTGCTGCATTGGACCTCATGTAATTTGTTCGTGTCTGACATGTTCTGAACTGACTTTGGCCTAACTTGACACAGCTCCTCATGGGCTAGTATGGGTCCAGGTCATCTAGTTGGGGTCTTAACCTATTGAATCCCGAATTATGTGCCTAAAATGTATTGACCACATATCTATGATTCACTTGTTTGCGTCATTCACCCAACTTGGGTATCTCATTATGTGCCATTACTAGATCAAGTGCCAAAGTAGAATATAGTTTAGGAGATTGACACTTGTGAACTAATCTAGTTTAAGATTTTTATTTATGAGTTGAAAAGTTATAATATACCCTTGATTAGATAGGTGGTACAACAAGGAGGTGGGTGGGTGGGTGTGTGGGAATGGAGTACCAGTAAACTGTAATATACCCTTGATTATATAGGTGATTTAATGGACTAAAGTGGAGATTTTTGGAAAAGCAACAAACTACAAGGGATGCTCATATTACCCAAACATGTCTGCATATTGCTTTTAATCCTTTGTTCAATTATCACATCATCCTATATGTGAGGTATGCCTCAAGAAATTATTACCACTGGTAATTCAGTAGTTGATTAAAAGTCCTACAGTGATTCCCAGGTTCAAAATATTGGTATGGAACTGATAGGATGTTGGCACTATATTGTCTGGACATAGTACAGTGGGGCAGGTATTTTAGGTTTCTTGGTGTTATCTCAATTCTTTTTTCATTCCAAATGCACATTTAAATTCCAAATATAAACTAAATGGCTAAATATCTATATTAAATAAAACAAGTTATTTGTGCTGCAGACGTGGGTGTGCGGACGTTGTTCATTTTTTTTTTTTGATTAATTTTTTTTAAGCTCTCGGTTATGCTGTTTAAGATTTTATCTTTAGGGTTTAGTAGTTGGGTTATAGTGTTAAGTATAAAAAAAATTCAAACCGAAAAATTGATTAAGGTTTGCACGGAGTTTGCGTAGTGAGGTCTTTAGCATAGCAAACCCCTTAAATAAAATATTAAAGGATTGATAGGTTAAATGAATACTTAATTCGTTTAGTAGTTGTATTAGCCAAGTCAAAACTGGATCATTTTGCGCTAGCTCCCTCCGTTAGCTCATCCCACAAAGTTGTTCCTAAAATCCATTCTGCTTGTATCCGAATAAAGTTAAAATGTAACTGGAATTTTGTCACTCTCAATTTACTCAATAACTCTTAGTTCAGCTACTTGAGGATTATATTTGAGCTATCTTTAAGTTTGTTGATAATTATGTCAATGCTAACACAAATAGGTAATCAACCTTCTTAGTCACCCATCCTTTATAGCATTGAAAATGGTAAACCAGATAATTATAGGTGAAAGCCCAATCACCTATGAATAAAGTGTGACAACACTTGGTACTTATTTTTAAATTTTGATAGTTTCTGAATTGTCTTCCCGGATGAATCCAACAGAATTTTATATTGGGATTCTTGTGAAGTAACAAATTCTTTGTATGAGAGAGAACTGGCAAGGATGAGCTGGTTTCTTCTGTGTAGTTAATCTTCTCACTTGAACTGTTGTTAATCATCGACATCGTGATATGTGGTGTTGACATTGATCAAATAAAAGGATGTTGCCACCTTTGAATTATAATTTCTGAATTTTGACAGGTACATTAGAATTTGTAAGTTTGAGGAATAGTAAGTTTACCCAGGGCATTACTGCTTTAATCTGATGTTCGGATCAGTCTTTATCCTGTACCAATCACTCTGTGTGGTCTCTTTGCCTGGTTTGTGTGAATGGTGAACCCGGTTATGCTGCTCATACTGTCCAGTATCATATGAATTTAAACCTCAGTGGTTCTATTCTTAACAAACTTGGACTAAATGGAATATATTACCTAAATGGTGAGTGTTGGGGGTTAAACTTTAAAAAAACATTGCCTGCAAGTTACATATAAGAGCTGTATACTAAGACAAGCTTCCTGAGGATCTTACTGGCAATTACTGTTCATTCCTACATTTTCCAATTTGCCAATCAGCTAGGTTGAAGTAATTGTCCAATACACTATCCAGGTCTACTTCACTTTGCGCTGGAAATCTTCATCCAGACAATGTTTTGCAAGCAGAGCAACAATCTCTACTGAATAAGAAGGCATATTATTCTGAGATAAATAAGTATCATAAAGGGTACGGGCAGTGTGAATAAATTGAGTCTACTTTTTTTTAATAGTTAAAAACAATTATATATTATGTTTGTGCTTGCAGCATGCTAAGGGTTATAAAAAATTGGAAAGAGGGATGGTTAAATTGCAAGGATCCAGAGAAATTGTGGAGGTAGATTTTCCATCTTTTTTTTCTTATACTTGTGGCCGGACTTATTTTTACTGTGCCCATTTTACAGAAATCTTAGCTTCACTCTTTATAATTTTTGTACTTGATTCACTCTTTTAGATATTTGAGATCTAAGAGAGAATAGGAACAAAATACTATCGAGCTCATATTTTGGTATTTGTTCCAGTAACTTTGGTAGATTTCTGGTAAGTTGCACATCCGCAAGTTTTGTGGCATATCTCACAGTTTGGTTTGATTAATTTCAACACACATGTTGGTTCTGTAACGATGAGGATGGACTGCTTTTTTATGCTACCAATGCACATCTTAACAGTAAGGTTCTTTAGTATTCCAAAATTTGGCCTGTGTTAGTGTTCACATGTTAACAGAAAATTTCAGCATTATGCCCCTTTTTTATGAAACCTCATTGCTTTGTAATCTCTTTCATAGTTTACACTGTTGTTTGCTAATGTTAAAGATTATTGGTGAAAAAAAATGTGGCTATGTTGGATGCCTGCGTGGTCACTGCATCAGGTGCAAGGATCTAGTACTGAGTGCACTGGTTTCCTTCTGTTACTTGGATTTGCATGTATGGATCTAAGTATTTGACACAGCTATTTATAAAAAAATTAAACACATGATCAATAAGGACATTGGGTGTCAACTCAGCGTTGATGTCCTAGTGTTGGGATCTTAACCCGCATTTTCAGTTTGATATTCAGCAAGTATATGTTGTAACCTAGAAGGATTATTGCAGACCGCCTTTGGCCTTGCTGACTGATAAATTTCATTTGCAAAGGTTTCCAACTATCCAGGATTCATATGAATACCAGTTAGGTTTTGGCAGAAACTTCACCATTGCTACCCAAACCATTTTACCCACTGCCTATACCCATATCTGTTAAAAGTGCCAACTTTACGAACAAAGAAGCAAGAAGCACATACTTTATAGCTGAAACTTATTGGTTTCCAGTCTCATCAATTTCCTCTTTTTTTTTTTCTTGTTCTAATCTTCACGTAGAGCTTTGCAGCTTTTCATTTTTCTGCAAATATAACACGTCGCTTTCCAAGTGAGACAAATCTTTAGGTATAGTATGTAATGGACCTAGAGACCTAAATGTTAATACTATATAATACTAGGGATTAGGGATATACTTGTAATTTTATGTTGATGATGAATAAACATATGTTAAGAGACTGTATACTATGGCAATTAACCCAAAGTAATTTCCTCATTACAACATAGTATTTTCGCCATTGTCATCATATCCAATCCTAATCATCTTGTCTAGCTGTGGCCCTTCTCAAGTGATGAATCCTCTTGCACTTTGCCCCTCTCACTGACCATAACATTCTATCGAGGGTTGCAGGTGAGCATCGCAGTAGCTCTCTTGTTTCTACTTGTTTACTCACTAGCTACTCATTTATGTCTCTACCTTTAACAACTGTTTGCATGCCTCACTCACTTATGTGCAGCAGATCCGTAGCTATTGATTGCCCAGATATCCATGTCGCGTGCTTGTGTGCACACAGCTTGTAGGTCTGTAGCCACCACTTGCTCGTGCACACCCATATTGTTTGCCCGCACATGACACATGAATCTGCTCATCGAGTGACAGTTCAGGCAGACACTCTTGCCTAGTCTCAGCGACCCCCAAGCTCTTTGTTTTTTTATGACAAAGAATTTGATTGAGAAGTATTTTGCTTCATGTGCCATAATTATTTGAGTTAAAGTTCAAATGTCTTCATCACTTAGTGGTGAGCTACCAGGATTCCTTAGTCCTCTAGACCGACATGGGAACAAATTGATGCCCAATTGCATGTCCTCCTTTGATTAATCCAACATCCCTTTAATCCTAGCTTAATTGTTGGAGAACTTGCTTAGGAGCAAGAATGCTTTTTTTGTTTGCTTACTTAAATTGTTTAGCCTTATAATAGCTTGAGGTCCAACATGAGGAAAACAACACTTATTTAACCTTGCCATCACTCCTAGAAGGCTAGAACACAACACCTTACCTTTCTCTTTCACACTATTCAATCGAGCAACTTGGATTTATTGAGGGTATTGTAGATCCATAAAGAATGCAACAATCTCTCTCCTAATTAACAGCGATCCTAAAATTGCCCAACCTTTAATCAAAAATCAGTTTGAATTGAAATAGAAACTCGACTAAATTTTATAACATTGACTATTAATGACACTTTTAATTAAAAAATATATTAAGAAGCTAATGACACTAGGTAATTTATACTAAAAGTATAATTTTATTATTGGTTATAACTTTTTTTTTGTAATTGATAATTTTTATATTAATAACATTATTTGTATATTCTACTATTGAAAATGTACTATTAATAATTGTGCATGTAATGACATATAATAGGCATTCTTATTAAGATTTTATAATGACTTTGTAATCTCGTATGTGAAATAGTTTATTATATCTTTCTCATTTTTTATTTTTCCTACCGATTCCAATTTCACCAATCAAAAGATTGGATGCAGCCGACGTTTGAATTCTTTTGCTACTGGAATCTTGAAACCAATGATTTAAACAACAATTTAGTTTGACTTTTGAATGTGTTATAACTAAAGTGGATTGTTGCTTCCATTTTTCAGCCTTTACATATAACATAAATATTTGTTGTAACATCTTTTTGGCCTCCTTGGGTTCTGTCTCTTCTCTATGAGAGTACTCCCAATCTATTATCTATTGATGATGCCACCTATAATTATTTATGGTACAAGTTTTCTTCAGATAAATTGTTCATTGTGATGTTCTTTATGTTCCATAGTTTTTCCTTGGTGTAAACTTCCTAACATGCTAGTTGACACGGGTGGAATTTGTTGTTCCGCATGCTCGCTGACTGACAGTGGCTCAAGGCAGAGCCTCCTGCAGTGGACTCGTGGCTAGGTGAAGTGGCTATGAGGCAGTGAGGCCTCGCACGAGGCTACAATGAGACCTCGCGGTGGGCGAGGCTTCCACAAGGCAGCAACCTTATGGCAGTAGGCCATTGCGTTTTTCTTTTTTAATTTTTAATTTTTAACCGATTAATTTTTTATTTTTTCTTTAATGTTTTCCCTTTCCATTTTTAAATTCACTGACTAGAAAAGTCTTTTTACAGAGAGAAAAAATACCTCTTCAAGGATAAAAGGGAAATACCTCTTTAAAGATAGAAGGGATTGCTAGGAAAGATGGGGAAAAAAATTAAATATAATATAATTTCTAAATACTACGATTAAATTAAATTATTCTATATATAAATTTAGTTTAATCTTAAACAAATCAATATAAATGAAATTAAATCAACAAATGATGCCGAGCAAAATAACTCTGGAGGTTGGATTTCACTGAGAAATTTCAAATAAAACAAGATATAAGAAAATGATAAATGAAGAGAAGTCATAGTCTCCAGCTTTAACGGAATAAAGTTTGATTCAAAATAAAAAACAATCCATTGGCATTAGCTAAATAATTGTTTAACTAGATCCAAGACCCTTAGATGCAAAAAGACGAAAATAATCCTAATACCATGACAAAAATTGTACCCAAAACCCTAAGATGCAATAAGACAAAATAACCTTAACACAATGACAAAAATTGTTCATAACCTCCTGCATCAGTCACCTTGGGTTGAAACGACCTCGTCCTTGAGTTTAGAATAGTGTCATCATAATCCACAAAATATGGACTTAAGTGCTTCACATTAAAGACATCAAAAGTCTTAAGTGATTAGAAATGCGCAACCTGTAAGCATTACCATTGATTTTTTGTAATATCTCACACGGTCCAATCTTCCGATCTTTAAGTGTATTGGACTCGCCAACAAACATTGCTCGAAATGCATCTAATGAAGCAAGCAAAGCTACCCGGTGTGCATAGAAGCATTTGGTGGAATTGTTTACATATGTACCTGTGGGGTAGGGGATGGAGGAGCAGCATCCACAGAAGAAAGCATCACAGCTTTGCTGGCCATTTTGTAAAGAGCAAGCGAACCATCATGCTGCTATTTTAAATTACCAGGACTCAATAGCTCAAGAAGAATATCAATCCTATTGTTATTGATGAAAATTCTTCTTTGTTCAGCAGGTGTGTAAAGGTGAGCAAGAGACAATGCTACACATCTTGGGACAGACTCCTCTCCAACTCACATCAAATATAGCACATGCATCAATACTCGCCCATTGATTTTCACTTCCAATCTTTTCAACGTCGTTGATATACAATCTTGTGTTGCCTGGACAACGAATTCACCATTTTTTAGTTGTTGAATAGCTCTAGCTTGGTTGTGCGAGTCCTGTGCCAATCTTCCAAGAGCAAATGCAAACATCTCCCTTAGTTGAACATCTAATGATTGAAGCATTTCGATTAGAGGTCGCAATGCACTTTTCTGCACAATTTGCACCTTGCATTCAGAATCGGCTGAAGCAAATTGTCCCAATAGTAATGCTCCTTTCCTTTGGCTCTCGGTGCAGCATGAACTCAGTAAGCCAATCACATATTGCAATGCTCTTGCATCATTTATGAGTTGTTTCATTGCAAGTAGACAGAGAGCATGCACACTCCCCTCCTTGACCTCGTGCTCAAAAGGCCTATCTCCTTCGCTAGCACCGCCATCCCTTACCAACAAAGGCAGAGGCTCTTGTAGATGCTTCGTGAGCGCCGGTACGACCCCTCATTTAACAATCACGCTCACAGCCTCCTCGCTCCTGGCAAGTTCGTGGGTAGCATAATTGGCGGTGGCTCGATCAGAGGCACACCAGGAGAAAGCTCCCTCCAGGACCTCAACTTGGGCCGGACCTCGTGGGAGAGGGCTTCTTGGGAGTGACAGCAACAAATTTCTTCAACTCCCTTCTCCTCTTCCTCCACCAAATCATCTTTGTCTAGCTCAATAGGATCACTATCTACGATCCCAACAATGGGTCGGATTTTCTCAAGCTTCTCCTGGATCTCTATTTCCCTTCCATAGAATTTTTCGAAGCATGACTTGATATAGTTCCATGCTTTAATATAATTCGTAGGGCTCTTTGTGAACAGCCTTAACATGGATGTCGTTTTGTAGGAGTACGTGTGCCTCAATCGCCTCATCTCCTACTGGTGTAATCTCTTTCTGACTCCGATCATAGTCATGATCCTTTTAGAAAAACCATCACATGTCTTATCTCCTATAGCAGTGATATCTACTAGAGGGAACAGTTGGTTCGTGTGTTCCCCTCTTGGTGCTGGACTGCTGGTATATTGTATGTTAGAGTAAATATAGCAACTACTCCGCACTTACTAAAACTAGATGAGATAATGGGGATGACTGTTCTGTCCAGTGCTACATTCTCTGCATGATCCTTTCTCTCCATATTGATACCCAACCACTTTAGGAGTTCGGCGTCCTTAAAGTTTGTCTTCACCTGGTGCATATCTCGGGTGATTCCTTGAAATTGTGTGAACTTTTCAAGAATCTCATTGGCATACGGTCTAGCCATACATGTAGCTATTTGCTTGGAGGTGGTATCGACCCCTTGGTTTTTTGGAACATCTATAGGAACAATTCTAAGATATTGAGTAAATTGCAGCTGAGCCCCTACCATAGATGTACCCCAGGTTATTTGAGATGGATCTATTGTCATCGCTGTGTTTCCTCTACGTCACCTCTAATGCACTTGTAGTTGCATCTATCTTAATCGGGAGGGTTGTGTCCTTGAGATTATTGGGCAAACAAAATGCTTGTGTTTTAAGAGATATTGGTTAAAAAGTAGTGCATTTCTTTGAGGGTTTGCTCTCCCGGATCTTGTGATATCGCTCGACATCACCACTAGCGATTTTCCAAGAAGACATCGGGAAGGAGTTTTCTGGGACGCTATCTAAGAGACGAGAGCTGAAGAGGTGCTTTACTCGGGCGTCGAAACTATCGTTCTCCATGGTGAAACCTAATCGTCCTTGGATCAAAGTTTGAGTGTAATCGGAGGGAAGAAAGTGACTCCTCATCTTCTTTTTCATTTCTCCTTATCACTGATCTTGGCCTTGTCCTGTCTATTACATGTCGCAACTGCTCCCACCACGCTAATGCTTGACCTTTAAGTTTGATGACAACCAACTTCATTTTCTCATGGTTGGGCACTTCCTTATTAATAAAATTTTTTTTCCGCCTCGTTAATCTAATCAATGAATTCTAACGTACCAAAAAACTGGGGCAGATCAACTCGAAAATCAAAGTCTTCATATCATTCCTCTCGACCATGACGTTTCTATTATGTAGAACAATGGTGATATTGGTTCTCGAAAGTAGGGATTCACGATCAAAGTTCTCACAATCTTCAAAATCTCATGTGGTTGGGTTAATTTTGCGACTTGCCTCTGCAAATTCTCAATCATCACATCCTGAACGTTGTGATCACAGTGCTCGGCTTCTTCAATTGGAACTTGCTTGTTGTGACCACGACCACGATGACCTTCCATTGGATATGATGGGCTCTGATACCAACTGGCGCTAGATAGAATAACGATTATTTTGGAGGTTGGATTTCACTGAGGAATTTTAAAGAAAACAAGACACAAGAAATCGACAAACAAAGAGAAGCCATCGTCTCTAAGTTTAATTAGTTATAGTTTGATTCAAAACAAAAGATAATCCCCTAAGTTCAACTAAATAATTGTTTAAATAGACCCAAATCCCTAAGATGCAAAAAGACAAACATAACCCTAATATAATGACAAAACCTGTACGCAAAAATCCTAAGATGCAAAAGGACAAAAATAACCTTAACACAATGACAAATTGTTCGGAGCCTTTTGTATTGACAGATTCAATAAACATAAAATATCTCATGAGATAATATCAAAACTTAAACTCAACATTCAATATTACAATTAAATATTAATAATTTTTTAAATTAATATATTTTATATTTAAAAAAGTACTGAAATTGCAGTTCCGGAATTGTATCATTCTCATTATAAACCGAAACTTCAGCATAGTTCGAAATTTTGAACCTTGGTTTTTTATTTGTTTAATTTTGATAAATGATCTAATTGAATCTCTTAATTGCTTTATGACCTTTCCCACTGATTTTACTTTTACAGATCTACATATGAAAGTGACTTTTTTAGTGGGACTGGGAATAAGGTACTAAGATCATCACCTAATTACCTAACTATTTAACTGCATGTTAATGTTAATGGTAATTAATCATCCAAGCATGGTTTAAAATAGCGTTAATGGTAATTAATCATCCAAGCATGGTTTAAAATATCGTGTCGTTTCACTTGGTATGGGTGAAATATTTCGAAACCAACATCGGCATGCTCGAGAAGGCCACGTGCAAGCCTCACGGCTGCTATAGAGGGTTCGCGTGGGCCTTGAGGCAGCGCGGATTCCATCCGCGGGCCTTGCGGTTGCCGTGAGGCCTTGGTGAGCTAGTGGCGGGAAATAGGGTGCAAAACAACGGAATAGGTAGAAGGCAGAACACGAAGAAGAAACTTAGCTTTTAATTAAATAACTTACGATAATAATTTTAATTAACTTCGGTTATAATTGAGATAATGTAAATAGATGTAATTAAACTCTAATAAAACTATTCCATTAATTATATATATATATATATATATTATATTTTTTATTTTTAAATATTTAGATTAATTTTTTTATCGGCATGACATGATGCAATACCGAAATCGTATTGTTCCGGTCAAGGACCGAAACTTCAACACGAGTCAAGATTTTAAACATTGCATCTAAGTCTTGTAAATCTCTCTCATTAATCTACAGCTTTGTAACTCTCTCATTAATCTACAGCTTCTCATATGCTGATAAATCTTGGTATTGCAATCACTTTCATTTATGACGATGTTTTCGTGAAGGCCCAAGTCCCTTGCAACAACATGCAAGATGACCAATGCAAGCTGTTCTTTCACACACAAAGTTTGCAGTGGGAATGCTACTAACATTATGCCTACTCGGGAGGGAATACATTATTTCTGCTAGGTTTGGGAAAGGGGAGCAAAGCTCCTTTTGTGGCAGCTTTTTGGCTGCTCATGTAGAAGCATACAATTTCCTCGGAAAGAGGGGGGGGGTCTGAAAAAAATACCCTTTTGCACAATGGAGGCCATGGGTAGAGGCGAAGAGGTGAGAACAAGTTGGAAGAGGCAAAGCCAAATGCAATAGCATAGGTCGAAGGAGCTTGGAGGCCATGGCAAGAGGGCTACAGAGACTAAAAGCAGAGGAGAGGTAGAGATGGAAGTGTTGGAGGTGACAATGAATTTGAAGGCACTGGTGACGGAGGCAACAATAGGTGTGAGGTACCAGAAGCACCGAGGCATAAGTGGCATAGGCAGTAATGAGCTTCCATTCGGGTCACTAGTAAGGTATTTAGGACAATTTTCTCTCTCCTCCTTCCTCTAACCTCTCCCTTACTCTACTTCCCTAGAAGTAGACTTTTTTTTTCTATCCCCCTTCTCGCCCTCTTCCTCCCTCTTCTTTCATTCCCATCCCTCCCTCTAACCTCCATCTAAGCAGACACTTAAACCAAATTTCACATCATGTTCAAATGAGAGAGTTGTCTCAGTAACCTATAAGCATATCCATTGCTTCAAAATGTCTGAACCTAACTTAATAGTAATATAAGTCCCTCTTATTATTCCTACAACTTTCCATCTGAAATAACTTGGGGAGTCATATTCTAAACTTGTGGGTTTTGCATTTTTGGCCATGTACCATGTATGTCCAATACAGATTGCATATCATGAAATGCTTGTGATTCTAAAATATCTTTTTATCACTTTGTCTTCAAAACTTAAATTCAGTTAAGTTGTTTGTATGTTCTGTTATTTTAAGCTAGTGATAATGATCCAAATGTTTGATATTTTGATTTATTGTGACAAACATCGAGATCTGTTCTTTTATTATAGAAAAGATATCTTCACACACCTACTATTCTAATATAACTAGTGAAAATTTTGTACTGTGATAAATTTCTAATCTACTTACCATTAGCATTAGGAGTAAACCACTTTCTTCTTCCATTATGATTACTTGGATATATATGGCATGTGCCAATATTATTGCCAGTTCCATGAACACAGCTTAGTAGTGTCTATATGTCACTGAGCTGAATATCTTGTATATGCAGTGATGGATATACCAAGAACAAGAAAGGGAGTTTAGCTACTTCCACTGAAGAGGCTAATGACCTTACAATCTCCAAGAGGGAATTAAGATCTGATATGGATGCTGATGATACCGATATATACATGTCATATATAAAGGTCAGATCACTTTTGTAGCCTTTTTTTGACATAGGCATACACATAAATATTGCAGTTTTTGTGAGCAGATTTAATTTATTAGATAGACAATCACATCATCCATAATTATCAAGTTGTCTCAATCCCAATTGTTTGGGATTTGACTTAGAAGGTTTTTATCCTCTGCATGAGGTTGTCACTAGTAATATTCGGATCTATTAAATCATTTTAAATTAAGTTAATTGTAATTTGTCCATCTCTTTATGTTGCTTTAGCTATTTGGTTCAACCTAACTATAGAACATTACCAATTTTCTTTGAACATGTTCATGGCATCTTATGTGCACCAGCTGCCCTTTATGTTCTTGACATCTTATTTTATTTTCTCTCATTTAATCAACTAGTGGAACAATCCTTAACACATATGAATACTTCACATATCCATTTTAGCAATTCTCATCTTTTATACATTTATTTATTTAGACAGCTGCAACAACTTAAAAAAAGAAGAAAGAACATCCTTTGGTGGAGCATCCTTATAGGGCATCCTTATCATCTATACCACTTAATTGTCTGCTTTAGTTGATAAAAAGTGACAATTTGCCTGCTGATCAGGGATGCTCTTTTATGTTTTTGAGAAGAAAGAATGTGAAGTTAGCACTTGCATACCAAATACTTCAAATAAAATATTTAAAACAAGTTACTTGGATGTGTGAAGATACAAACTAATGTGAGTTCTTGATTAGTTGATGGTAGTGATCTATATATATATATATATATATATATATATAAAACTGCACGTTCAGGGAAGGACACCCATTTCTTTGGTAGACCAATTCCTATATATAAACATTGCGTCGCACATAATCTAAGGTAATTGAACCCATTTCTTGGTTAGGTCAACTCTCTCTCTCTCTCTCTCTCTCTCTCTCCCTGTGTATATACATTTAGTTAGTTATATATTCTTTTCTTTCTTACACTCATACTAGGGTGTCGAATAAACACAAATCTGGATTGATTCGAGTATATTTGTTCTGTTAATACCAAATGAAAAATCTTTCTAAGAATACCAAAAGAAAGTATTCTCAATCTTCTAGTGACAATGAAATGGAGATGAATTGGTGTCTTAGAAATATGTGTCAGAGAAGATGTACTAGGTTTTCAGTTTGGATCTTATGACGTTTTGATTGTAGGAATCAAGAACTTTGTTGCAATAGTCGCTACTTCTCATCGTTTGATCATTGTGACTTGATGTTGAATAATATAACTAAAATATCAATGTTTGCTGTTTCCTTGCAATCAAGCTTTTGTTGTTCCTTGCCACACATCTCCATGAAACTTGTAGCAATTCATAAAAAAATAAGGGACCAGAAACTTTACATATGAATATGCTATTTGAAATATATAGAAATAGGGTATAATGATTTAGATATAATGACTTGATTGGCAACAATAAAATAAGATAAATTTTATTTAAATATAGATGATGATATAATAGGGGACAGAGCCCAATGGCATAGAAGGATCCATATAGCTAACTCCACCTAGTGGGATAAGGCTTGGTTGTTGTTGTTGTTGTTGTAGGGTATAATGATTTAGAATCTTGATATGAAAAATCGATTTGAAATGTAGAAGCAATTTCTAATATAACTCTAAGAAGACGTGGTACGAGTCAATTTCAGGTGATTTTGTTGTTAATAAATAACTTTCTAAACAGACATGTTTTCCTCAAAGTTATTTGCATACTATGAAAAGAACCATGTGGGCATTGGTCTTGGATTTATATCCTTATCTATTTTCAATTTTTTTTTCTCACATAGATGTAGATTATGAGAGTTTTGAGCTCAATGATTTGATTAGGCGTGGACTTAAATATTAGCCATTAATCATTTCCCCTCTGATCTTTGTAGTGTTTGGTCCATGTCAACATTGCCAATTTTGGTGCTTAATATGAGAGTTTGAGCTCAATGGTTTGATCAGACATCGACTTAAATATTAGCCATTAATCATTTCCCCTCTGATCTTTGTAGAGTTTGGTCCATGTCAACATTGCCAATTTTGGTGCTTAACCTGATTGATTATGTATATAAATTTATGTTGGTCTTGTGAACCTACGAGGTATGGCCTAAAAATACAGCAAGTTGCATGCTCATTCCATGGAAAAAGATCTTAAGAACTTTACTAGTTATTCATTGTAAAAATACTGAATATAAAGGGCCAATAAAAATAAAGAACTGCTGAATTTTCATCGTTAGTTTGGAGTATGGCATTGCTCTTAGGTTCAAAGAATTCCAGATTTTATGCTTACTATACTTTTGTTTGAAAATGCTAATTACTTGTTCTTTTGGCATGCTTCAGGTAAGCAAGACGCAACATCAGCTGGTCAAGAATTTAAAGCAATCTGCAGATGGTATTCAATATAAGTTGCTTGGTCGTTTGCTTGGTGATTTGAACTGCTTTCATGTTTATCCTTACATAACATTTGAGGTGGAAGAGAAGCAGAAGTTGCATGCGCACTGGTCAGTTGATGTTTAAACTATTCAAACTCAATTCGTTTTTTGTTCTGAAAAATTAAACCTTAACTCTTTACATACAGGTCGCGAATGGCAAACAAGGATCTCCCAGCAGCTTTCGAGGCTGCTGGGCAGAGGAAGATGGGCAGGGAACAACTGAGAAAATCTTTGGAACTGGAGCTCACAGAGAAAATAAATATTTTATTTGTTAAGGTGCCCTTTTTAAAATTTTCTAGCCACTACATATCGATGGATAGATATTTTCTTATACTTGCATTTTCCAACAATGAATATTATGCTTTACTTGATATTAATTAAGAGATGTAGATATCTTGGATCTATTATTCAAAACAAAAAGATATTGATGAAGATATCAAAGAAAGAGTAGTTACAAAGTAGTGTGGCGTCTAGAGTAATTGTCGCGTTCCTTAAGAGCATGTTTCCAACTAGGAAAGGAAATCAGGAGAAGGAAATAAAAGTGACAAAAAAAATTTTTAGTAGTTCCTTTTCTTGCATTTCTTTTGGTAGAAATGAGGGATGGAAGGAACCCTAAACCCTAAATCCCATCTTTATTGCATTTGTCTATTTTGGGCAAAAAAATCATTTTCACATGCCATAGAGCTTAAATTCAAACTTTAAATAATTTAAAATTATTGTTAATGTATTTTTGGTTAATGTTTTTAGTAAATAAAGTTTAAAATTAAGTTTTCCTCCTTTCCTTCAATTTAAGGAAACTGATGGACGAAAAATATTTTACAATTTTTCCCAACTTTTATTTTGCCTGCCTATTTGTTTTCTCCAAAGGAACCAGAACTTTAAGAGTTAAAAGGAAATTTTATTAGATCTTGGTACCATCTGCTATGCTTTATAGATCAAAGTATTGGGCTGTGAGGAAGCAATATGTAAAAAATAATATAACAAAGATAAGTATGATATGATGGAGCTATGAAGTTATTGTGTTAGATAAAATAAAAATTATTAATATTAAAGAGCAATAAGGTGTCGTTCTAATAGGTTGAGATGTACAAACATGTTTACAGATGGTCAATAGATTTTGTAGTTGTAGGAGTTGGAATCTATAGAGTGAAAGGATTAAGAGGTAGATGGAGAGTCAGCAAAACATTGGTCAATATAAAAAAATAATTTATTCGAATATCATTAGTGAGATCACCTTACATAAAATTCAATGGAGGATAATATTCATGTAGTTAATCTCATATAGTTGGGATAAACCTAACTGTTGGGATCCATTGTATTGGTATGGTAGAGGGAAGTGAATGTCATTTGCCACCTATCTACAAAATAAAATATTGTAGCAGAAAGTAGTTGAACACTAAAATAAAGAAACTAAAGCAGACGACACCAGAGTTACGCGGTTCATGATTTTCCAGCATCACTGCATCCAGTCTATGTACACAAAGTTCACTATCTTTCTCCTCTTCAATTAAGCATTGGATGTGAGGAAACCTCTTACAGATTCAACAAAATACAAAAAATAAACTAGGAATAAAATAGAACAATGAGCTCTTGAGGTGCAATATCTAGGTGTGGTTTTGCACTTGATAGATGTCTCACAGTTCAATTTGAATCTTGTTGTTTACTAATTTGACGATCATTAGTCGATTCATTATCAACCATCAGTCGACTGATCTGTTGGATATTATTTGAATCATTGAAACTTTCATTTTTGACTCTATTGAGCTCGCGGTTGTAGCATCAGTCAAGTAGAATTACCAATAGTCAATTGACCAGTGCTCATTTGACTATGCCAGTCGCCTCCAAAACATTCTGTGCTCTATTATGTTCATTTTGTCTAAGTTTGAACCATCAATAGACATTCTCGCCCATCAGTTAACTTTTCTAGCTAAATACCCCAATCAGACTTAACTTGGGGTATTGGACCACCGATCAATTGATACCCATTTATCAATTGGGTCAAACCACTAATCCCTTATACACCCAAGGTGTGGTTTTCTTAGCCATCAATTGACGGGATCCAAACACAAGTTGTATAGTTCCTTGATTTCGACCACATTAAGGCTGAGTCTGCCTTTGTTCGTGTCTACCCTTGGTGCTTTATATATAGTTTACTCCACTCAGATCTCACATGGAATTTATCCAAATCTTGATGTCTTCTCACGTCCCTTGGATGCAACGAGCCATTGGCTTCTTTCCTTGGATTCTCCTTGTCTTGCAGTCCCTTTGATGCTTGCGCCATCCTTCTTTGATTTTCATGGACCTTGTCCTGCAGTGTACTCGAATGCCAACCCCATCCTTCTCCGCAGACCTTGTCCCAAGCCATACTTCTCCAATCTTATGAACCTTGAGTTATTGAGCGATCAACCATCTTGGTTGCGCCAAGGCAACCTATATGCCTTGTAGATCCTATGCAATTTAACATAGATATCATGCAACAAATCTAATTTAAATCCTTTGCCCAACTCACCAAAACACTTGGTTGCATCACAACAATAGGGGACGAAGGCTCCAACATTAACATCAAATTTCAAAAATCTTAGTCTTATAACAACATCCATCAGTATTGTTGTATGCCGGAATGTTTTGATTGCAAATTGAACACATCTAACAGAGTGTATCTTTAATTTGGTTTTCACGTTCTTATTTTTGACAAAAGAGCAAAATAGGAAAATGATTTTACTATGTTTTTAATGAGGAAACTCACAGTTGGTGGTTGAAGATGATTGTTGTCTCAAATTACTAGAAATCTTGGGTCATGAAGTTGGCACTACCAGTAACCAATGATGGAGGTGCGTAATCCATTGAGGGTGTGAGAATGTAAGATGCTGGGTTATGCAAGGATTGATACTAATGAAAGAAGGTAGAATGGCAAAAATAGTGGTAGCTTTTGATGGTGGAGCAGTGAACTCGGTTTCCTCATTAGCTTCCAATTCCTAACAATGAATCTGTGAGGCCAATAGGTGCAGAGAAGGGGTCATGAATACTGTGATGTAGAAGTTTGATGCTAATGGATGCTCGAGGGATGGTGTTGTGACAAGATCTTTTTCATGACTTATCGTCCTTAGTCGGAAGAGATGTATAACTGATTGTGGAAGTAAAGGAGAAGGCCAGCAATTATAGGAAAATAGTCCTACTGGTGAATGTGTTATGCGGGCAATGGGCACAGCGCACAGTCACAATAACTGATGTCAATAAATGTAAGAATCGAGGGATGCTGATGGCTTAGCCAGAGGCAAACTTTGTGAAGATTCAAAGTCTAGTTCCATGATAGGTTGCAGTCCTTGGCTAGGATGAGATGGTGGCAATGGTATACTTTGATTGTGTTGATCAACACCAGTAGGAAGAACCAGAGGAAGGGGAGGAGGACAAAATAGAAAATGGAGGAGCAAGATAAGAAGGAAAGACTTATTGCTGGTGTCACTGTCTATTGCATCTTGAAGAAGAGGTGCTGCCACAACATTGCCATGTCTCAAAGATGCAAGAAGAGGTGCTACGTGCATCTCAAATGGAGAACGAACTGTTTGCTGTTTACATCGCAAAGAAGAAGAGGTTACCCATTACCCATGTCCTGAAGGAAGAAGGAAGAAGGAAGAAGGAATAAACCAATTGTGTCTTGAAGTAAGAAGTGTTCCACTATGTCTCAGAGGAAGAATAAGCATAAAGGGGAAGATTGGAGGAGCAGAAGAATCTTTAACTCGCTGTTCTTTTGGCACACTTAAAAACTTAGAATTGGCTATAAAAAGTAGGCTATGGGGTTTTGTATTAGATTACATGGGTAACCAAGTGATCTTGTTACTAATGGGAAACTGTTGTAGTTCTAAGGCAGACATGTATCAGGTGGGGTGCGATGGCTCAAGGTTTGATGCTATATTTGGTTTACCTTGGTGATGTGGAATATGCATGGTATTTGTAGTATAGAAGTATAGCACAGTGTGGCCAAGTAAGGCGAGAGATAAGTAACAAAGTGAGTAGAAGAAAGACGTGGTAAGAGTTGACAAAAGTTTGGATAAAGTACCATTTGCTACAGGAAAGGAAAAACGGCAAAGAGAGGAAGAAGATTTTGTTAGAAGATAAAATATTTGGAAACAAATTAGCCACTGCAATATAAAGCCTATGTACACTTGAGACGGGAGGTAATAAAATTCAGAGCGATCCTTGCTAATTCAAATCACTAACCTATCCTACCAGACTAAAATATTATATGTCCTCTCTAACATGCAAAGTAACTACATGATTCTAAGTACATAATCTCATGAATGTATCATTCAACCTAATGAACCACAACACAATCTCTTGAATATGCATTGCTGATCCTCATATCTATGCGAAACGAAACAGAATAAATACATAATTAATTCAAGATAAATAGTGACTAATCACAATGGAAGAAAAGTCCATGGGTCGATCCATGAACTCTAGCAGAAGTTCTCTATTCACTTTCGTTCTCCTCTGTAGCATTTAAGATATAATTCTCTGCCTTATCTAATCCTTACCTTTGATTGTCCCAACACATTCTCCTTTATCCCTTCTCACTCTTCTCTATTTCTTTTCCTCTCGGGCTGACAAGACGATCTTAAAAGGGCTGACACTAATGTGCATGGAATGCATGATCCTATGCATCCTCATCAACCTTTTCAATCTTATCTACTCTTGAGATCATCTCCTAAGTCCAAATCCAAACTGCTCAATGAAGCAGTAAAAAGTCCAGATTTTTTTTTATGATGATTAAATTATTTGGACTACTAGTATTTAAAAGGTTTGTTCATGTGAAATTTTATTTTCATAATATTCACTCAATTTTATTAGCAAAGCTAAGTCATTGTTCTGGCTTTGGTATGCCAGGCATATGCACGCATGAATGAATTAATTCTTGTGCATTGTCCAAGATAGCAATTTTTGGTATTTGGAGAAATTGTTTCCTGCTGGAAGCCTGGAACATCATTTGATATGATTCTTTTATAATGAAAGAAAACTATGATTGAAGTGTAACTTTAAGTTCTTATTAAAGGATAACCTGGTGCATGAAGCTACTGCCAATGCGGGGTCCTAGGGAAGAGTCTATTGTATTCACTCTTACCCTGGACTCGAACCCTTTGACTTCTAAGTTACACGACAGTAACTTTACCATTGCACCAAGATTCCCCTTCTAACTAAGTTATAGTGAATGGAAACTGACATGTAACTTGAAGTTCTAGGGAAAGGCACGGGATGATTCCTATCCTATGTTTACACTAATTTGGAATCCTTATTAGGTTCTCATGAATTGCACAAATTCCATGCTTTTTTTTTCACTTTTTTTATGAAATCGTCCTTTATTGGCTTTTTGCTCCAGCCAATGGATCAATTTTCTTTTTGTTTAAAGTTTTTTTTGGGTTTCTTGCTGCTGCTGTTATAGTCAATCTATTAAGAAAAACTGATGCTATCTAACGGTCACATGTGGTCAGGACAACAAGATACAATCTATAGAAAGTACCGCACGAGAGCCTACTTGTGATGGTGATCATAGGAATCAGCACACCCCAGATGAAGTTATCCGTTTGAAAGATAGCTCCACTGATGAACATTTGTTGGATCAAATTACTTCACTGAAAAGTGATATGGAGACTAGTCCTATTGTTGTTGGTCAAGCAGATGAGGCATTGCAGACAGAAGACCATTATTCACCTCTTTGCCTTTCAGTTGATAACCAGAAGCTTACTAACAGTATCATGGAAGTAGCGGGGAGTTCTCAAACATCTGCTAAAAACATGTGGCAATCAGCAAGTATTTCTAATTCCTATTACAGTACTACCGAAAATGATGGATATACATCGATTGGGCAACTGTCCCTTAGCCATCCCCAGCTTAGCATAGAACATCCGACCAATATAATCGGTCTAGGGAGAGAGATAATAGAAGCCGAGCATGGAGAGTTGATGCCAACAGCCTTCAATGTGGATCAACGGACTTCCCTATTTAGCTCATACAATCAGAGTGAGATTCTTTCAGTCTTTCCCAAGAAACCACGACTGATATCTTATCCACAGGAACACATCAATGGTATAAAGGAACCTGTATCACAATTCTTGATGAGCCATGATGGTCTGCCTGAATCCAGTATGGCTTCCACTCAGTTACAGGGAGCACAACAGTTAGAGCAGAGGGGGCCAGGAGAACAAGACGCATATATGCACCACATTACGCCCAAAAGCTTATATTCCAACAGTTGCCCAGACCAAGCATTTACATCAGTTGAACAGCTGAATTTTCCTTCTATTCAATCTTCCATGGATAGTGGAACCCTAGGGTTAAATTGGTTTCGTGATGATGGTCAAACATACAATAATTGGTCCAACATTGATCCATCAGGCGGTGGCCAATGTCTAGCTGTTGCTAGTAGTACTGAAGGGAGCCTTTATAATGTTTTGTCGAGCAAGTTGCCAACATGCCCATCATACAGCAATGGTAGCTCAGAACAATATCTCCAGGCTAGAAACTTTGGGGCCAACTCTAATGCTCAAAATATTTATGGCTACGTGCAGCATCAACCTGTCAATCCGAGCAGCCATCAATCAGTCGCTGTCAACAATCTCTCGTGGATGAACTACCCACAACAAAATTCCAGCCTTCACAATCCTTTGGGCAGACCTTTGCCGCGGTCTTGGAATAAATAGCAATCAATTGAACCCACTTTCAAGTTTTCCTGGCGTGTGCGCAGGCTAAATCCTTATATATTCTCGCTCGCTCTTTTTCTTTTACTAGTGAAGAATCAATTTCATGTGGATAACGTGCCATTAGGGCTTCATACTTCCTAGTCTGGTGCTTGGGGTTGGTTGATATATACGAAAATATGTCTTGTTTTTTTTTTTTTTAAGTTATTCCAACATACTGTAGGAAATGGGGAAAATATGTTTTTTTTTTTTAATTTTGCACAACCAAGTTTTGATTACTTGATGGTCTTTAGCCTTGGTCCTCGTAGGATTTCAGCAGGCGTGTACTCACAGTGCCGTCCAACAAATTAGGTATGTTGATTTGTTTTCATTGTTCTTGCTATCCAGACCGTGCTTGTGGGCACTTAATTGAAGATTAAGACATGAAATACATATCGTATTATTTTATTTAAGAAAAATATTATATATATATATATAATCAAATTGGATAACGTCAAATTTTAGACAATCAGTCCGATTTTATGAAAATTCTCATTGATTGTCAGGGTTGTGCGGTCCATTTAGAGATTTTTATTTTATAAAATTTATCATAATTAGAGGTTAAATCATTGTGGTGGTTGAGAGATAATTAATCGTCCTATGTATCATAGTTCTGGAGGTTATGTCTTTGTATAAAGATTCATGGTGAATCAAAAATATGAAAAATCATGATATACACTATTTAATAACCTTATTAATCTTCTTAACGTCACTACGCAAATACAGCATATCTAGTATTGTGTTATTTAACTTGTTATGTTCACTATTGAAGTTCTTGTAAATTCATAAAAGATACTAAGATTATGCTCATGAAAATGGTTACGTAAAAAAGATTTGAAATTATTGAAGCACGATTAGAGCAAAAGTTAATATCAGTCATTCTAAAAAGTTTAGTATTGTCTTATGATGTCTTATGATAATATATAAATAGATAAATCATAAGACCCTTTAAGGCATTTCAAGCATTCAACAAGATATTTTATATTCATTAAAAATTACACTCATACAAGTATCAACTACACCAACTCACGGAGATAATTATTAAACCACAATGTATCATAAGTAGAACTTCAGGATTGCAATGGTCTTTATATTTTTTTTCAGCAAATTTAAAATCTTTATCTTCCTCTTTCCTATGTTCTGCAAATAACATCTAAATTCTCTTGAAATTATTTTTAATTCTTTTAATATGAATCTTAAAATAAAAATTAATTTTAGCATATTAATTTTTACATAAATCTTTTATCCCTGAAATATTTAATAAAATTTAAAACAATAAATTTGCTTTTAAAAAATAAAGCACAATATTTCAACAATTAACTTAATTTGTTAAAACAACATGGACACCACATTGGGTAAAATAGGTTTGCATTTGGATCATTTTATATACCGAATTCAATTGACAGTTTATACTAGTTGAATTGGGAAAAAAAAGTTTTACAAGAGGCACGTAGCTTAGTTATTGCAATCTACATCCTTTGTTGAATTTTTTTTATTCTTTAATTTCAAGTTCAATCCAATAGGTATCCAATTCAATTTATAAAAATTTCAAAGTAAAATCCGCAAACATAGAAACTTTCCCACCTCAAAATGTTCTCAAATCATTCTCAATAATAATGAGTAAAACAATAATAAATCACATTCTCAAAGTACCTAGTAAACTTTAATACTTCACAGAACATTAAATTAATCTTATTATGACAAATAAGAAAAATATACTGGGTGGGTCTACCATCGCACCTTTGTAAATTGTAGTTCTGCTTCAAGATGCGATTACAAGACTGCTCAATTAGGTATCCCTGGGAAGGCTACCACTCAAGTGCCCTAATAATAATGGTACTGCTGCAAAGGGTCCCTAATAATAATTCCCATGAGGGTAATTACACCAAAGCACTTCTTCAAAAGATGCTTTTACAATGGAACATGAGCAACACTAGGCCAAGTCCAACCATGGAGAAATTCCATTTTATTGCAACAATTATGTATATATATACTTGATCTTATTCTTTTCCTACACAGGAATTGCATGTCGAACAACAATAGAAATTCCATTGTATTGCAACAATTATGTAACAAGTATAATGAGCCAACCTATTGCCCCTGCTATACAACTCAATCCACGGGTACTTCAACCTCCATTTTCAAACCTGCTTTGGAGAGAATCTGGAACGAATAGAACATGGTTAGGAAATCACAACAATAACAACCTGATTAAATGCTAGGCTTAAAGCGACAGCTCTTTAACTCTACAGATATATCCAGAAGCACAAGGATAGACAAAGGTCCTATAGAATGCGATTTTTTGGACTAATTGCAAAATATGAGTTGAATTTGAATAAATTATGAAAAAACATAACTAAAGTGATTATATACATTACTTTTTACAGCTAAAGCAATTATAACCATCTATTAATCTGTCATCCAAACTACTTGATAATATGGGCACGTGGCAGGTCCACATCAGGTTCTCTATGACTAATACAACAGGATTGATTTACAAAGTTTAGAGCACTGAAATAAATAATTCACTTTCATATATGACATGATGAACTATTATAATTGTTATATTAAATAAACATTTAGATGTAATTGTTACAATTCTGTATACTTCAAACTTTCTATATTTAGCAATTAACTCAAGATATTTTTTGTTGAATGAACTGAGTACAAGACTCTAAGCAATGAGATAATTACCATGAATTTGGAGGTTATACATTACTGCTCAAAAAGTAAACAGAATTGTTGATTCATAATCCACTAGTTCAGGAACACATGTCTTTGAAAGGATAATTGACCAAGATTGAACATTTCGATCTGATATCAGTTTCAGTGATTGGCTAGATCAAGACCATTTTGATTTCTACTAACAAGTATCATTCAGGTTGGTACTAGCCGATATCATCATTGGCCTTATTCTCCTTAACAAATGGCAGCTGCTAGCAGATTGCATTGGCAGCCCTAGGGCAACGAATTGTCAAACTGATTTTGTGTTACCCATTTTGATGAGAACCAGTCGTTGCATGAGGGCAAGTGTCTTGTGATATCATTGTGTTCATTCCAAGTCTTATTCTTGAGCTCCTTGTCTACCCTCTGGATACCGTGTTGAACATTAATACTCAAACATTAATACTCTGAGAGTTAACACCAGACACCCTATTGATCAATTGTAACGAAATTTGAAAATAATTGTCTTGGATACTTAGCACGACCATGCTGGATAGTCTTCCTCAGGTCCTCATAAAATTACAAAAAGTCCCCTACGATTAATGGTATTTACATTTAGGCCACTAGGTCTATAGTATTACCATACTGAATTAACTAAACATAAATTAATAAACTATTGAACCTAGTCCATTAATTAGAACAAAAATCATTTCTTTTAATTGTAGGCAATACTGTGATAATCATAAAGGCTAAGCCTTCCAGTGATAAATGTAAAGGCTCAATTGAAAATTGGATCTCTGTAAAGAAGGTTTATACCCAATGGTTTGATTTAAAAGAGCAACCAACTTCTTCAATTATTTTGGATTGGTTGAAACATGAATACACAAAGGTAGCTAAAAATTTATGGAATTGAACTGCTATTTTGATGTATTATTTAGACATACATGTAATCTATGCAGATAAATGCATATTGATCTAGATATGGACTTCTTATTTTTACAATATAACTCTTTATGAAAATCATGAAGATGATAATAAATACTATACAATACTAAATAAAAGAATATATAATTCTTTCTACCAATGAAGGATTTATAAGTAACAATGAACCCAGATAAATTTGGTGTATCTTATGTACATACCATATTGTCCTAATGGATGAAAGTTACATAGATTAAATCTGAAACTTGAATTTTTGAGCAAAACTATATTAACTGAGGGCCTGTTTACTCAGACGAAAAAAAAATGGAGGTATCAATAATTATGGATGGATGGATAGATATTGTTTAAGTTGTCCTTATGCTTGTTTCTTCCAATTGATGAAAAAATAAAATGATGAATGACTTATATGCTTAGCCTCTGCAACTCATCTAGCAAAAGCTCAATCCATTCGGCTTGTTTTGCGCATCTAACTTACACAACCTGCCCAACCCACCTAATATGACCCAAGTGATCGAATTGCTTGACCCGATTGAACTGTCTAACCCGACCAGCTCATCCAACCTGCACAGCTAGTCCAATTCATTGACTGGCCTGCTCCATCAATCCAACTAGCTTGTTCGGTCATGTAACCAGACTTGTCATTTGATTCACATAGCTCAGTGTGACCTACCCTCCATCCAACCTAATTCAAACAGATCATCTGGATGGTACCTGAACAACACATCTAGCTTGCCTAACAAATCAACTTATCTAGCTTACCTGGCCAATGAAACCGACCAACTTACTAGGTTTGATTGGCCCAACTACAACACTTAGCCAACCAAATTGCCCAACCCACTTGGCCACTTTAGCTCCTCTGACCGCCCAGCTTGCTCTATCCAATTGACACAACCAACTAAAGTTGGTGGCCACGAATTTAACACTGGAGCTTCATTATAAGATCCAATGCTTACTGAATAGACTAACAAAGGTCATAAGTATTATTTTCTAATGGAGTCACGAGTGGGTATCTTTTATAAAGAGGTAGGCATCTTTTGCTAAGGATAAGAAATTTTGTTTCCACCAGAGTTAATCAGGATAAAAATGGTAGATTAAAGGGCATCTTTAATCAATTCGGTTCGTAAATAACCTTTTGGTTAAACAGTAGGCACAATTTCTATTTTAAATATCTTTTCCAATTTCTATAGAAGTAAATAAGCCCTAAATGTTGTTTTAAGTTGAGTAGAACAAAAATTAAATATATGCAATGTAGATTCAATAATAAGAAAGAATCAAGTGAATAATTGATGAGTATGAAATTCCTATAAGAGTTATTAATCTTTTAGTAGAATAAAGATTGGTGGTTAAAATGAAAAGAAGTTTCTAGTGTCTTGTGTGATTATCATACACCACTTGATTTAAGATGAATGGACAAGAAACCAGTATGAGAATTCTACATATTTTAGCTATTATTCAATTAGGAGATATTAAAAACATAGTTTTACTAGATTATACAATCAAGAGAAAATAAGTTGAGATAATATAATCATATTTCGGAAATATAATTAGATAAGTTGAATCGATTGATCGAATGAGGGGCAGATCAACTAAAGAAAACTCAAGTTACTGTAATTAGAAATAATTTAAGAGATGTGAATATTGTTAGTGATATAGCCTTCCATAAAATTAAGATTCATCTAGATTACTCCAAGTAATTTGGAGTGATTAACACACCTTGATAATGATTAGTAGAGAATAGGAAATAACTCAAAGCCACAACCAAAATGGTCTAGTCAAGCTAAAAAAAAGTAACCTCATCAACCTTTCAAGAACATAATTATCAATCTGATGCACTATGAACCTAGAATGTATATCTCTTCAAAATATTAGAATTATGAATGTGAAGTACAGAAAGGCATCATAATCTGTAGCCAATATGCACAGGCAGCTTAATGTCAATATGATGGCTTAATGTCGAAGACAATCTGTAGTTAATATATACAGGCAACTTAATGTCAATATGATGGCTTAATGTCAAAGACAATCTTTCAGTCATGGGTAAAAGAACACACAAATAAAGCTATATTTCAGTTGTTACTAAACATAGAAGCCCGTGGCTAAAAATGAGATTAGTACCTTCATGAAGTCCTCCAAATAAAGTGATGATTCTCTTGAGTATCCAGCCTCCTTCAAAACCTGACCTAAAACTTTCTGCAAAAAGGTAAATAGGAATACCAGGAGTTAGATGGTTCTCGAGGTGTTCTCTATTCTCCAAAGATGTATGTAAATCCACGTGTATCATGAAATCATATATGACATATCAATACAAGGTTTAACTACTCCTTGCCAAATGACAATAAGGTGTATTAGGTTTTCTATTCATAGTTAACACACCTTGTGTTTTAAACAAAATAACAACAACTAAGTTTATCCACTATGTGGAGTCAGCTATATAGATCCTTCTACATCATTGGGCTCTATCCCTTACTATATCATCATTTATATTTTTTAACTTGTTTTATTGTTGCTAACTAATTCTTTTTGGTCTTTCTCTTCCTCATTTGATATGAAAATTTGTCATAGTTTCACATCGCCTAACTAAAGCATTTATTGGTCGTCTAAGTACATGTTCGTATCATATTAAACGTGTCTCCCAGAATTTTTCCTCAATAGGTGCAACCTGACTTTTTATCTAATATTTTCATTTCATAGCTTGTCCATCTTTATATGTCCGCACATCCACCTTAACATCTTCATCTCTGCAACTCTTCATCTTTTGCTCATGTGCTCACGTCATAGTCCAACATTCAGCTCCATATAACATAACAGGTCTAACTGTCATTTTGTAAAATTTTTCTTTTAAGTCTTAGAGGTACTTTACGATCACAAAGAATACCTGATGCACTCCTCTATTTCAACCATTTCGCTTGCATTCTATATAAGACATCTCTCTCAATCCCTCCATACTTTTGCAAAAATGATCCTAAATATTTAAAACTCTCAATTATAGGTAATTCGTCATCTCCTATCTTAGCAACTGTCTCATTATATATAATATTGTTAAACTTAAATTTCATATATTTCGTCTTTACTCTACTAAGACTAAAAGCTTTCACTTTGTGTTTCCCGTCAAGATTCGAAGTTTAACATTTACTTCTTCACGTGTCTCATCTACCAAAATAATATCATCTGCAAACAACATGCATTGCGGTACTATATCTTGGATGTAACCCTATTTTTAAGGAAAACATAATACCAAATTTAAATGTCATACTTTACATCATTATCTAAAATACATAAATAGATGCAAATATACTTTCATTAAAGAAATACTCAGATGAAGGGGAGGAGTTATTAAACAAATAATGATATCACTGTACAACCTCAATAAAGCCTGAATAATATGATAACAAATATCACGAATGTTTACCCTATGGGTTTGGTTCCATGTCATGATACAATGTGACTGTCTTTGAATTTTTCCTTGGTGATTTGATCTCCAAGATTGTAGATAAAATTCAACCGATCCAGTTGAAAAGATATTTAAACTCTTGTAATGACTCTCAATTGTGGCAAATATGATACCCATGTTTTGCAAAATCGCGATCCGTACGATCCTATAATCGGGAAGTGCTAAATCAATCTGGGATAGATTGGGATCGAATTTAGTAGTGAAATTGGAACAGAAACGCTGAATAGTAAAATATAGGTGGAATCAACACGATCTTACGGTACAGACAATTCTACTCTGACGGGTAGCATCCTCGTTGGTGAAATCACTAACAACATCCTTGTCGGTGAAATCAAGGACAATGTCCTCGATGTCGGCTTGTGGAGGGGGACACGTGAACTTGGTCGTCGTTAGTTTATTGCGGTAGGCGGCCGTCGCAAGGAATGGATTGAGAAGGAGATCAAGAAAAGGAGACATTTATTTTCCTTTGATATGTGGAAGAGGGAGAACCGAAGGAGAGGCTACGGACAGAGATTTGAGGGCTCCATCTTGTGACAAAGAAGGGGCGATGGGAGAGGAGAAGAGGAGGTAGCAACGCTAGGGCTCCGTCTCTCGACGAAGAAGAGGTGATGGGAGAGGAGAAGAGGAGGCAATAGCGATGAGGAGAGGAAAAGTGAACTTTAGGTTTTTAATTAAAACCTTCGTTAATTGATTCAATCAATTCCCAACTTAAATAAGATGATTTAAATACGCTTCTCAAACCCTAATTGAATTATCCCATTAAAATATATATAAATTTATTTTAAAATTTTAAAATTATAAATACATTTTATTTATTGATTATATAAATTATCAACCTATTATTACCATTAAATATCAAATTGATTTAGTCTTCATTGATCAATTTGATCATCCTATCAAATACTAAATTAAATTTTAAGAGCAATCTGATCCCGAACGATCGGATTATAACTCCAAATCAATCTTTCATAGGATCGCAATTCTACCAACTATGGTCATACCCCTAATTGATGTTGACAACAAACAACTGAAAAAAATACAGTAGCATAGTGATATAAAATGCCTTATCAAATAACTATGCTGTTGTGTTTGGCTACTAATAGGAACAGGAGATCTCACCAAATCTTTATATTGTTTAAACAGTGAAGGGGTCATTATTCATATTGTAAAGAAACTTAAATAAAGAACAGTACTTTGGACAAAGACAAATATCAAGATGTGATCCCTACATACAGTAGCCACTAGATCTTGTCTCTCAAGAAAACTAACTTTGCACAAAAATATCTCCAGTTGACTCAATATCAATCAAATAATAATGACACTATCTAAACTAAAAACGAGTCTTCCTTCATCTCTCTTGACACAACTGATTGTGAATCACAACAAGCAGTTTTACATCAAGATCAGCGAACTTCACCTATCAACTTGACATGGATGAGGATTGATAGGAGCACATGAACCCATTCAGATAATTCGAATAAGAAGCTTTTCATTCTCTCATATTGATATAACGTAGGACTATATTATGTTTCTTAAAAAATTCTATATAAGTACTCTGACATACGAAATGTATGCTATGATGATATTATGTTGTCCAAATCTCATATTAAATTGAAGTGACACTTGCTAAAGAATGTAGCATGAGAACTTGAACCATGAATTCCCAAAGGTTAGCATGAAGATTTTAAAAAAATAACAAAAAAAAAAGGTTCAAGGCAAATGTTTCAGAAATATTTTGAGGTATAGCTTCTGAACCATTTGACTATGTTGGTTGGAATTGTGATTTTGCTCCCAATTTTTGGCAGTTTTAATCACACTGCCCAAAACTGGGATCTTATCTCTTCAAATCTCCTCGGTCTATTACACATATAAACCGGTATCAGATGTTTGGGATGCGTTCAGTGTGGAAAAACAAAAGCATATCAAGGAGTTCAGAGTTTCCAGTATTCTCTGACTATTTTGATATATTGAAATGTGTGCTTATGTCTAGCAGGATTAACTTTTCTATCAAACACATTGCATGAGATAAATGTGAAATTCCTCAGAATGTGTATCCCAGAATCTAAATTTCCTGCTTGAATTTAATAGCATAGCTCTGTTTTTCAATTACACAAATCGACAAAAAAAAGTTTGAGGATTAGTCATGTGATCAATTGGCAAGTTAGATGGTTATTCAAGTTATAAATGGTTGTTAGATAAGCCTGATTTTATCAAATTGATTTACCCTAACATTGCCAGATCCCTGAATCCCTGATCCAAGTAAATCTGGGTTGGAAAACAGCTATTGGCAGTGTTCATCATGTTATGTCTAACAATGTTGTAATTATCAATAGTCTAATGCGTCATTGGGATTCCAATGAAAACACGAGGTCAGAATGTAACATTAGGTTTGCATCAGAAAACTTAAAATGATCCAACTTATAGGAGCCATAACAACTTACAAATGCAAGACTAACCCATCTCAAATATGAAAAGAATAGCAGACTGTGGTTCCTTAAAAAAAATCTCAACTGTATTAGATTTGAAACATTTTGCTTATGCATGTGGTATTCTTCTTTTCTTCTTAAAATATAATAAATCATAATCAGATCTCTATATCAGAAAGATGAAAGTGACTAAAGAAAGCTTTCCCTTTTCCCCTTATAACTCATTCATATAATTGGCGCTCCCATATTCAATTACCTCAAGCAACAGTTGAGTTTCCAATTTATTGTAATTGGTCTATATTTGGATCTTGCATTGCTTTACCCTCAAGAAAAAAAACAAGGCCCATCAGTTATTTCAAATGACCAAACATTAGCCGTCATAAGAAGGTAGGTTTTCTTTTGCTCAGTTCATTTTCAGTTGCCAATCATTCTTATATAAATATGTCTCCTTTCTTTTATTCGATTATGAATTTAAAAGTTGCTTATTGTTCCATACGAACTATGGATAGGTGAATCAATTAGGAGTTGGGCACTAGGATTCCACTCGCATCAAGCAATGGAGTATGCAACTCCTTTTCAAGATGCAGATATTGGCAGCGATCTACCATGTTGAAGATGGAACTCTACATGCATCTAATCATAAAATGGCAATGGCTAGTTCTGATAGAGGAGCACAAATACTAGCAACACCCAGCAAGTTGTCGAAGGAATTTTAACTAATTCATTAGTAAATATTCCAAATCTTAGAGAAATCCTGTTAATAGACATGCTTACATGTTCTCATAGCTTGGACTTTTTATGTGGAGGTTTCGAAGATAACTATTAATCTATTTGCAATTCACTCACACCCTGTTTGGAAACCTTTTAAGTAAGGAATTGGAATTCAATTCCGGTCCATCCGGAATTGAATTCCAATTCTCATGTTTGGAATGAATTAGTAAACAACAGAATTGAATTGAATTCTCATGTTTGGAATCAATCAGAATTGAAATCAATTGTTATACTTTTACCATTTTATCCTTCAAGCAAAATGAAGATCATCAAGCAAAGTGAAGATGAAATTTGTTTTATTAAGAAGAGCGCAGTCCGAAACGGCGCTGAACCGCGAGCAAGGTTGCAGCAGTCCGAAAAGGTGCTGATTTGTTTTATTAAGAAGGGTGAATTAGTAATTTAAAATTTGAAAGGGAATTCCCTTCCCAAATCAGACCCAAAGAGGTCTGATTTATTTTGGGGGGTGTGAACTTTCCAATTCCTTCCTAAAAATTGCTACCAAAGGAGGAAATTGAATTCCAATTCCCAAAGGAATTCCAATTCCTTCCTTTCCAAACAGGGTGTGAACGAATTAGTAACAGCAATAGAAACTCAAAGTATACAAATGGATTAGCTAGTATGCCTGGAAAACCAACATGATATCATAGCAGCAGAGAAAAGCAGATAACAAGATGGGGAAGCGTAGACTAGGATTTCTGGGTTTAACCTCTCTCTGTTCCTCTGACATGAATGAACCCGTCAAGTCGCGAAGCACCTCCAGCAAGTCCTTGAAAGTGACTCTCCCTTTACCATCAACATCATACACTTTAAAAATGACTACATAACAACAAAAACCAACAAGAAGACATCATTCAATTGGGAAAAATCAAATAACCGAAAGATCCCGGAACGGGATGGATTGGACGAACTACTCACGTTCGACCTTCTGTTGGGGGGTGGCCTGCGGGCTAAACGCTGACAAGAAGGCAACAAAGTCCTTGAAGTTCAACCCATCAACCATCTTAAGCAGCCTCTGCACAAGAAAAACGAAGGGGAAAACGTAAAATTGCGATAATGCACTGCGGTTGAATCCAAAGAGTAAGAAAACGATGAAAGTGGCGAACTTGTGAGAGGGGATTGAGGGAGAACTCGGGAATGGAGAGGAACTCGTCCGAAGAGATGAAGCCCTTGGCAGTGCGATCGAGCTGGCAGAAGCGATTGTAGAGGGCGACAATCTCCTGCTGCGAAACTAAAATCCGGGGGCAAAAATTAAGAAAAAAGAACTGTGCCAATGATTGGGAAGAGTGATAAGCGAAGACGGTACAGAGATAATTGCAGTGGTCTTGGACTTCCTCGATGTCGTATTGGGTGAGCATGGAAGAAGCGCTCCCCATGGCGAACGAGTCCCCTTTCTTCCACTCTTGCTCCTTCGCTCCCAGCGCGAGGTTCGAATTTAAGAAATGGGATCGATCGATGAAGGTGGATGAATCAAGGGAAATGGTGTGGACGAAATCGCCGTTCGGAGATCACGAAGAAGAGCGATCGAGACGCGAGAGACAGGGAGGGAGGTGCAAGAAACCTAGCTGTCTGTTTTCTGCTTCATATCTTTTGCGGGAGACGTGGAATTGCGTGATATAATATATACCATTCGAACTATATATATATTATAATTAAAAATGACACACAACGTGAATTCACAGTGAAATTCAACCAAATTGATACAACAACACTTCAATTATAGCAATTTTTAACAGATTCATCGTACTCCCAAATTATAATTTGATTCGGGGCGACAACCTCCTCTGACCGCCGATGTCCAGGCGACAATCAGACATGTACATAAAAAATATCACGTTATTCAAGTTGAATTTCACGCTATAAATTCACACTCTATCATAGCTCTATTTATATATAACATAAAAAGGTCACGCTATGAGTGCAGCAGATTCACAAAAATAATGCACAACGTAAATTTACAGTATGAAATTCAATGTGAATGATGTGACATTTCAATTGTAACAATCATCGACGAGTTCACCGTGCCTCCCAGGATATAATTTGGTTCGGGACGACGGCTGGAGGTCACCGACGGTATCCGATCGACGATCGAACGTATATACGAAAAATGTCACGTCATTTACGTTAAATTTCACGTTGTGAATTCACACTCTTTATCATAGCTCACAGATTTATTATACGTCAGTAAAAATCGATTTTTTCTCTTTAATATTTTTATTTAGTATCAATAGAAAAAATAAATCATGAAATTACTAATCGATACATTACACGGGAGCCACATTAATTATAACTTATTTAGATTTTAATCAAGTGCTCACTTCATGTGTATCCAACAACAGATAAACAATGTGAGATGGGTGGTATGAGTTTTCGAAAGGGAGATTTACGAAGATGAGGATTTAACTCAATATACGATGATGGATATATAATATAGGAACAATCATAATTTTGATGGAGGGATGCCAATCTTGATAGGAGATTCATAAATATCCAAATACATGTGCGTAGATTGTTTGAACTTTGAGATTGTACATTGTAGTTGGTTCTTAATATAATTTAATTAAACAAAACAAGAAAGGGAAGGAGAAAACTGGCGAAGTTAATTAATAGTCGACGTCAAAGACTTTATCGTTGGTCATGACCGACATCAATGTTTTAAGGCTGCGTTTGATGAGGAGTAATGTAATCGAGTCTAAGAGTGCGTTTGATGAGAAATAATGTAATTGAGTCTGTAATATAATCAAGTTTGTAATGTAATGTAATGTAATCAAGATCACATTACTATATTTGGTAATGAGTTGTATGTAATTTTTGATGACCATAGACAGCGTTTGGTGAAAGGTAATCTATCCTATAATGTAATCGAAGATTGGCGGCCGACGATCGAAAACGACGACCGACGATCATGGTTGACGATCGCCGTCGGTCGGCCGGCGACCGACGACCGCCGTCGGTCGGCCGGCGACCGCCGTCGGTCGGCCGGCGACCGCGGCCGCCGTCGGTCGGTCGGCGACCGGCGGCCGCCGCTGGCTGCCGGCCGGCAACCGGCGACCGGCGGGCGACCGATGAGCGACCGGCGACCGGTTTGCCGGCGGTCGGTCGGCCGACGACCGGTCGGCCGGCGACCGGTGGCCGGCCGGCCGGCCGGCGAGTGGCGGTCGGCCGACGACCACCGTCCGGCCGACGACCATCGTCCGGCCGACAACTTTACAAGTTGTAATGTAATCGGATTACATCGTTTAGTTTTGTAATCGAGATTACAAATCTTGAGCCACTTTTGTAATCGAGATTCCATTACATTACAATTTTAAAATTATTCTAAACAAAAGCTAAGAATCCAACTTGTAATGTAATCTTGATTACATTACTGGATAGATTATCCCCTACCAAACGCAGCCTAAGTGTCGAAGGACAACTGATTGTTGTCTAATGTCGTCCAAATAGAAAGGAGGGTAAATGTTGGGGTTGCGTTGATTGGAGAAAGGGTAAATAATAATTGAATTTGGGATAATCGATTCGGTCACATAGTCAATTCTCATCATTACATATCTTATTTAAAGAAATTTTTTTATAAAATATATCGTAATTGAAAATTAAATTATAGATGTCTCAATTTGATATTTTTTTACTACATCATAATTCGGGGATATTTTTTTTATTTTTATTGTCGAAACATATAAATGGAATATTGTTCTAATATTTTGTTTTTAAAAAAGAGAATTTTACGATAATAGAGATAATTAAAAGGGTGATTTTTTCAATTAATACATTAACATAACTTACATTTAGTACCAATTATATTACACAATGTAGTGAAAATTTAATGTCAATAATTTCAAAATTACGCCCTTATGTTTGAAAAGTTGACCCTCTTCGATCGAATCAAAGGGTCAAAATCAACATAAATTCCAAAATAAATTTATAGACAATTGACCCTCTCTTAAATCTTTTGGGATTGATTAATTAAGAAAATTCAACCCTTAATTTAAAATCATAAACCTACGTCCTATAATACAACTGTAGCATATTCTACCTACTATTTTGTCCTGGATCAGCTTATGTATAGCCTGGCTCGACAGCCTGTCACCTAGTCAGCATAGGATGGATCTGCGGGTTCTGGTAGCCCGTGGGATAGAAGGCTCATACGGGAGACCCGACCTATCTCCCCCGAGAATGCAAAGGGATAGGCCCAGGTTAGGGTTTAGACTTTCTCGCGGGCATGACTTGTGTTGCTCTTAGGGGATTCCCAGTCAGACGCGTGACGTCCACATTCCCTGGGACTCCCTACACTCGGATAATGTTTGATTCAATCTCTTACCCTCTAGGTTTGGCTCCCAGCCGACGCGTGGCGGCCCATGCTCCTGGGATAAGCCCGAGCCCAAGGGAACATTAGTCGGTACCTTTATCAGAGGTCCTCAGTCGGCCTCATTACTCAGTGGCCCCAGTCGGCACCGTCATCAGAGGTCCTCAGTCAACCTCATTGCTCAGTGCCCCGAGTCGGCACCTTCATCAGAGGTCCTCAGTCAACCTCACTGCTCAGTGCCCCCAGTCGGCACCTTCATCACAGGCCCTCAGTCGGCCACGTTCCTCAGTGCTCCCAGTCGGCATTCTCCTTTTAAGGGGTCCTCATGCAGAACAACCACTCCCTGACATCAGATTACCCGAAGCAGTACGGGGTTGGCGCAGGACTGGGGTCACTCTAGCCCTAACAACGGATATCCCGCTGATGGCTTGATCTCCTTGCCATACCCTTTCCCCCCGTACTACGACCACATACACTGGCGTCAGGCCAAGCGGCACCACATGACACTAGCCATTAATTTGACAGTGCTCCTTTCCTTAACACAGTATGCACTACTTTATCCTACCACCTCTGGCATGCATCACCTTGCCCTCGCTATAGGACAACAGGTGGCAGGCGGGACAGTAGCTGTCAGCTTCCCCGGCTATATAAGCATCTCCACTTCACATCTCTCAGGTACGCGCAATAGTGAATTTTTTACTGTTCTATTGCTTTCCATTCGCTTGCCACCGTCGAGTACTGACTTGACCGTCGGAGTGCCTGACCGGGGACTTTTCCCGGCGGGTTCTAACAGTTTTTGTCTTGCAGGCTAGGAGCGAGCCGGCTCAGCAAACATCCTCAGCGATCTCGCGCTCCCAGGAGGACCATCCAGCCGTAGGGATGCCACCTCGCTTCGCGACATGATCAAATTTAGAGCTAGAAGGAGGGCCACCAGCAGCCTGATCGGAAGTGAAGATGGGAGACCCTAATCCGCTCGTGATGACTATCACTCGTGAGGAGTAAGAGGTGCTGATGGCTACACGAGCTCGAAGGGCTTCTCAAAGGCCTTCGCAAGCTACTAGCCAGGCGCCTAGGGGCCCGGAGCCAGCAGCACATCGACCTTCCGGAGGTCAAGGAAGACCTGCCCGACCTGAGGGCGGTTCTATGCCCCTCCCTGCAGCCCCCCATCGAGGTCAAGACGACGAGGCTCACTCCATGTCAGCGGAGGCCTCAGTGTCCAACCCGATGCACGGGAGGCGTCAAATAAGGGAAAAGCCCCTGTCGATCCTGCTCCAGCTATCCTGGTACGCAGCCCTTTCGCTCCATGGGTCCTGGACGACCTGGTTCCCCGCCATCTCCATTTCTTCACTGTACCCGAGTATGCGGGACTACGGATCCGGAGGAACACCTGATGAAGTTTGAGAGCGCGACTCTGCTTCATTAATACCCGGAGGGGGTCAAGTGCCGAGCCTTCTTGACAACCCTCTCCGGCACAACCTAGAGATGGTTCGATCGACTCCCTGACGGGTCGGTCATGAGCTTTAAAGAGCTCAAGAGAGTTTTTCTACAGCACTTCGCTAGCAGCAGGAGGCACCACAAAACTAGCCTCAATCTGTTCGCTCTGAAACAGAGCCTGAAGGAAACCCTCCGGGCCTACATCAAGAGGTTCAACGGTGTGGCACTAGACGTGCCGAATGCCACACCCGATGTCCTGGTCAGCGCTTTCTCCCAGGGCTTGCAAGAGGGGGAATTCTTTTGCTCGCTGATCAGAAAGCCCTCGGCGGACTTCGACAGTCTTCTCGGTAAGGCTGTCAAGTACATTAATGTGGAGAAGCTCAGACCGCTCGGAAGAAGGAATCGGCCAGTCCGGTGCCTTCCCACCCCGCTCAGGACACCAAGTCCCCAGGAGACCTATTCGCGGCCCTCGCGGACCCATTGACCAAGTAGGGGGAGAAAGGCGGCATGTACAGCAGGTGGACCAAGGTGCCTCCCGATTCGATGGAGGCCATATTGCTCATTCCACCAGATCCACGGCCATGCCACCGAGGAATGTCAGCAGGATGGGCGGGGTCGGGCTCCAACTCCCCGAGGGCGAGGACGACCGACACCTCTTGGACGTGGCTTAGGCCGAGGAGGTCAGGCCATCGACCCCGTCACCGAGGAGCTCTGAGGAAATCACCCAGTTGCCCGCAATCTATTCCCTCAGGGGAAACCGGCTGAGGCCAAGGAAAGGGAGGAAGAGCAGGCTAACCAGCAGAACGCCGTTCGAGGAGGTGTAAATGTCATCTCTGGTGGATCGACCGGAGGAGATTCCAACCGCACCAGGAAGGCGCAGGTGCGCCGACTGGAAATTCATCAGGTCGGCACCAGCTCGGCACAGGCAGAGGGGCCCTAGATCAGTTTCGAGCCCCAAGATCTTCAAGGGCTGGAGGTCCCACACGATGACGCGCTGGTCATCACGGCTGTCATCGCCAACTATCAAGTCCACCGCACCATTGTGGACACAGGAAGCTTGGTCAACATCTTATATAAGAAGGCGTTCGACCAGCTTCAGATAGAAAGATCTCAACTGGACCTGGTAGCCACCCCGTTGTTTGGTTTCACGGGGAACCAGGTGCAGCCAATCAGCCAGATTCGGCTGGCCATTTTCTTAGGCAAGGAGCCACTCAAGAGGACCAGATGGTCCACTTTCTTGGTGGTTGATGCTCCTTCAGCCTACAACGCCATCTTGGGCCGACCGACCCTCAACGAATTCCGGGCTGTCACCTCCACCTTCTACTTGAAGGTTAAGTTCTCAGTCGGGGACAAAGTGGGAGAAGTCAAGGGCGACCAAAGATTGGCCCGGAGGTGCTACATGGACGACGTTCGGGTGGAGAGCCAGAAGGCTCCACGCCCCTTCTCCGATTGCAACATGGTTCAAGCCTCCCCGTGGGGCGAGCTGTATGAAGATAAGGAGGAGGTGCAGCTCCTTCCGGATCGGGAGGAAGCACGAGTCAAGATTGTAGCAGGGTTGCCGGAGGAGCTAATGAAGCCCCTGCTGGAGTGCTTGGCTTGAAACCAAGACGTTTTCGCCTGGTCAGTCAAAGAACTGAAAGGCGTCTGACCGGAGGTGGCAGAGCATCACCTCCACGTTTATCCCCACGCTTGGCCCGTAAAACAGAGGAAACGGGATTTTAGCACCGAGCAGAATAAAGTGATTTGTGCCGAAATTGAGAAGCTGTTGGAGGCCGGTCACTTCAGGGAGGTGCAATTCCCAGCTTGGCTAGCCAATGTGGTGTTGGTGCCCAAACCTGGCAATAAGTGGCGGGTCTGCATTGACTTTCGGGATCTCAACAAGGACTGCCCGAAGGATTGCTATCCCCTGCCTCGGATCGATCAGATGGTGAACTCGACGGCTGGCAGCAAGTTCATCTTCATGCTGGACGCCTACCAGGGGTATCATCAAGTACCCCTGGATGGCGAGGACCAGGAGAAGGTCAGCTTCATCACGACGGATGGTACTTACTGCTACACCGTCATGTCGTTTGGACTGAAGAATGCTGGAGCCACCTACCAGCGCATGATGAATAAGGTCTTCCGGTCCCAGATCGGAAGAAATATTGAAGTATACGTGGACGACATCCTCATCAAGTTCGCCCGAGCCGGAGACTTAATAGCTGATGTCAAGGAGACATGACGGACACTGTGCAGGTACGGTCTCAAATTGAACCCCGCCAAATGTCTCTTTGGCGCCCGGAGCGGGAAATTCCTTGGGTACATTGTAACCAAGCGGGGCATCGAAGCAACCCCTAACAAGGTCAAGGCCTTGTTGGACATGCCTCCGGCTAGAAATCTCCGAGAAACATAACGGCTTACCGGGTGAATCACAACCCTGTCCCAGTTCATCTCCCGATCAGCTGAATGTGCCATTCTTCAAAACCCTCCGCAAGGCTACTAAATTTCAGTGGGACGATGACTGCGACAAGACGTTTGTAGAGCTGAAGTCTTACCTCGCCAAGCTACCCGTACTGGCCAAGCCAGAGGTCATGGAAGTCCTGTATGTCTATCTGGCTGCATCGGCTGACTCGGTTAGTATGGTCTTGGTCAGACAAGAGGCAGCCGAGTAGCATCCAGTGTATTTCTTCGCACATCTATTGAAGGGAGCCGAGTGTCATTACACGACACTCGAGAAGTTGGCGTATGTGTTGTTGTTGGGTGCCCGAAGACTCCGGCCTTATTTCTTGGCACACCCCATTGTGGTGTTAACAAACATCAACTTGGGTCGAGTGGCCTCTAATCCTGAAGCGTCTGGTCGATTGATCAAATGGGCAACTGAGCTAAGCGAGTATGATATTCAATACCAGACTCGGCCAGCTATCAAAGCTCAGGCCCTCGCTGATTTTCTAAGTGAGCTGCATGCAGACGAAGTTGAAGAAGCATGGCGCATATATGTGGATGTCTCATCAGCCCGGTCAGGAAGTCGGATCGGTATCCTGATGGTCTCCCCGAAGGGGGAACGAATGCACCTATCCGTCCGACTGGAATACCAGGCCACGAATAATGAGGCGGAGTACGAGGCCCTCATATCCTGGCTGCAGGCTGCCAAGCATGTGGGAGCCGCCAGGGTGATACTTTATTCCGATTCCCAGTTGGTCACACAGCAAGTAGCCGACCGGTTTGAAGTTAATAGCAACCGGCTGCAGGCCTTCATCGAGGTTTATGAGAAATTGAAGGCTGAATTTCAAGAAGTACAAGTACAAAGATTCCAAGGGAGGAAAACTTCAAGGCGAATGAGTTGGCTAAATTGCCAGCTCGGTCGGCTCCTGGATACTTCCCCAACCGGGTGGTCCCGCCTTAATGATTATGCAAATAGAGAGACAGGCTGAGCTGGAGCTGGAGGCTGATTGGAGAACTCCCCTTATCGCGTACCTCACGGCCGGAACTGTGCCGGTCGACCGAGAAGAAGCTCAGCTGATAAAAAAATATGCAGCGCGCTACGCTACACCATGGTCGGTGACACGTTATACAAGAGGGCCTTCTCCCGGCCCCTACTCAGGTGCCTGGGCGAGGAAGAAGCAGATTATGTATTAAGGGAAATCCACATGGGCGTCTGCGGAAACCACGCAGGGGCCAGCACGGTGGTGCGGAAGGTGTTATTGGTTGGCTACTACTGGCCGACCCTGAAGAAGGAAGCAAACAAGTTGGTCTCCACTTGCATGGCCTGTCAGAAACATCACTATCTCCCACATCGACCCGTGGAGGAGATGAAAGCATCGGCGATTTCCTGCCCTTTCGATCAGTGGGGCATGGATATTGTTGGGCCCTTCCCGACTGCCGTGGCCCAAAAGAAATATTTGTTGGTGGCCGTTGATTACTTCTCCAAATGGATAGAAGTCGAGGCCTTAGCACGCATCACCGAGCAGGCGGTGATCAGTTCTTGCGGAAGGACATCTTGTGTCGATATGGAATTTCGCACAAAATCGTCTTGGACAACGGGAGTCAGTTCCAAGGGGGGAGAATACGGGAATGGTGTTCGGAGTACGACATTAAGCAGGCCTTCACCTCCGTGGCATATCCACAGAGTAACGGCAGGTAGAAGTGGCCAATAGAGAAATTCTGAAAGGGTTAAAGACCAAACTGGATTATGCTGGAGGAACGTGGGTAGATGAGCTCCCGGGCGTCTTATGGGCTCTGCGGACTACACCTAAAGAAACCACTGGGAGCACACCTTTCCAGCTGGTCTTGGGAGTGAAGCGGTGGTCCCGGTCGAGGTCGGATGCGAATCGGACCGAAGGGCAGCATATGACGAGGATAATTCGGAAAGGAGATGGCTGGAGCTGGACCTCATCGACGAAATCCGAGACAAGGTGACTGCTCGGATGTTCGCGTATCGGTAAAAGATGAAGCAGAGATACGATCGGAAAGTATTGCCGAGAACATTCCAAGTGGGGGACTTGGTCTGGAAGAGAATCAAGCCTATCGGAGATGTTAGCAAACTGGAGTCACAGTGGGGAGGACCTTTCAGAGTTATTCAAAAACTCGCCTCGGGGGCCTATTACTTAGAAAATGAGCAGGGAAAGAAGCTGGAACGACCCTGGAGTTGTTGAGGCAATTTATGGTCCGGAGTGACCATGAGTTTTGATGTTTGGGAAAAGAGTTTAAGTTAGGTTTTGCCTTGTGATCTAATATGTGTAATTGAGTGAGCGGGATTGCAGGTTTACACATATTGACTTGGCTGGACGGCTTCGGTATGGTGAAGGGTTGCATGGAGACAAGCTGGAGGCTTGTGTGCACCCGAGGGACCTTGGTATAACAGGGATGATGAGCCGAGGGGCTTGAACTTCGAGGCGTACGTGAAGGATGGCATGGAGACAAGCTGGAGGCTTGTGTGCATCCGAGAGACGAGGGCCGAAGATGAAGGGGCGCGAAGGCAATAGTCAAGACTGTTGGTGAAGAGTCAGCTGAGTCAAGGGACAAGAGCCGAGGGAGGAGGACTCCAAGGGCAAGCCAGGAAGTGGACTTCAAGGGTACACGTGAAGGGTGGCATGGAGGCAAGCCAAGGGACGACTTGTGTGCGCATCCGAGGGATGATAGCCGGTGGAAGAGGACTTCAAGGGGCAAGCCAAGGGAGTGTACCTGAAGGCACGCGTGGAGGAGGGTCAACGGAGTGAGTAGGAGTGCTGTTGTAAGCTGGGCAGTCGACTGGGAATTGTCCAGTCGACTGCCAAAACTCACAGTGTGTATTTGGCCCTGGACCAGTCGACTGCTCTGGGAGCAGTCGACTGGTGTGTAGCAGAATATGAACGTTGGGGATGTCAACGGTTAAATCTGAGTGGGGGCAGTCGACTGCCAGCGAGGGTTTCCAGCCTGAGTTCTATTTAAAGAGAACTCGGTTTGAGCTGGGGGTTTTGGCGAAATCTGCTTGAATAGAGTAGATTAGTAGCCTTTGGTGCTCAGATATTGTCGAGGTGTTGTGGTGAGGTTTCTCCACCCACAAGGGGCGACAAGGGCTAGCCGGAGGTCATCTGGGGAGTGATCCATCGAAGGATTCTTGGATTAGTCACCCTTAGGGGTGGATACCAAGTAAATCTCTGTGTTAGCATTGTTTTCTTATTGTTCATTGTATATTTGTATTATGCTAACCCTTTTGTAGAGAAAGAAACCGAAGAAATGCTATTCACCCCCTCTAGCAACCGTACAAGATCTAACAAGTGGTATCAGAGTCAGGTCCGCTCTTATTGGACTAACCGCCAAGGGAGCAAAGAAAGCTAGAGGAGAAAACAATGGAGGATAAGTTGGGTGACGACATCTACACTCCACCCTCCTATGACAATGAAGATTTCGGATATTGGAAGACAAGGATAGAAACATGGTTCGGAATGGAGTGAGACCTTAGGATTGCGCTTGAAGAGCCCTTTGAGATTCCAAAGGATAAGCACGAGAAGAAGCTTAGGCCAAGATATTGGAATCAAGAACAACAAAATCAATCAAAGGCGAATGAAAAGGTAATTGGTATATTACTTAACATTTTGCCTACTAATGTGTTAAATGGTGTAGGGGAATATCAAGATGCACATGATCTATGGAGAAAAGTAGGGGAATTCCATGAAAACCCTACACGAGTTCAATTAGTGGAAAAACCCGAGGAAGTGAGCTTGATAGCCCAAGAGGAGAAAGAAGAGAGTGAGAGATCATCAACCTCATCAAGGGAAGAGGAAGAGGTCACCACCTCAAGGATTGAGGAGGAGGAGAAACTCACTTCCATACCGGAGCAAGAAGAAGCTTCAACCTCCACCAAAGCAAAGAAAAAAGAACATATCACATGCTTTGGATACAATGAAAAGGGACACTACAAGAACAAGTGTCCAAAGAGTAAGAAAAAGGGGGTAAATTCTACACTCATTTCAATTCCGATTAAATCTAACATGAGGTGTAGGAATGAAGAAGCCCACGCTAAAAGAAAGAAGATTCGATGCTTCACATGTGGTGAGCTAGGGCACTTCCACACGAAATGCCCAAAGAGTGGAAAGCTCAAGAAAATGGAGCGTCTAAGAAGATGGGAGAAGGAGGGAGAAAGAAAAGAAGTTTACAACAAGGAGGAGCTCCAAAGGTAAGGGAGGTAATTCCTAACCTTAAGTTAAAATGTAATTCAAATTTGAATTCTGCCATGCATATTAAAAATAGTGTTAATTATTCTTCCATGCATGCTAGAATCAATGAAAGATGCTTACTTGTTCCAAATTTTAGATTTAAATATAATGATAGGAATAGGAGTAACAAGGTAGATCAAAACCCTAGGAAAAGCATGCATCATGAAAGACCTAAGACTTTTGTACCTAAGGATCAAGACATTAATCCCAAAAAGGGGAGACACATGCCTAGGAAGACGGGTAAGTCTATGAATGTCCAAGGTGGACATATGGATTCTAGGGTTAGAAATCTAGAAAAGGAAAATCAAGCCTTGAGGGCAAGGCTTGATACATTAGAAAAGACCCTAAAAAGATTCAAGGTTGGATCAAAGGGTTTAGACATGGTGTTGGGTAGTCTAAAACCCAACTATTATAGATCGGGTTTGGGATACCGGTCTAGAGTCTACAATGCCAACAAAAAGAAGTATGTTGGGGAAGCATACAATTATGGCAAGAAGGAGAAGTCCAAAAATGGCAAGGGGGTGTCATTTAAAGGTAAAAAGAATGACTTAAACAAGGACAAGGTGTCCAGGGTTAAAAGGTTAGATTTGTAGGCCAAGAATCATCGGGGACTCATCGGTGTGGTCTAGTGTGAATAGAGTCACAGATAGAGTCACCTAGGGAGGTGGCTAAGGCTAAGAGCTCAAGGGGGAGCTCTAGGAGCCTTTGGGGTCCATGGTAAATGGATCTCGGGAAATTTTCTCCTAGGAAATTAGATGAAATGTGCCAAAGGGATTGGAAGATTAGGTAAGTTTTAATCCTAGGGAATTGGCACATTAAAAGGAGTTTAATGGAGAAAAAGGTGAAAATAGGCTTATATTTGGCAAAATTGGGGTTTAATGGGTAAATACCATATAGTTCAGCGCTAGAAATGAATTATGATCAAGTATAAGAAAATACATTGAGGAGAAGTCACAATTAGGACTTTTGGGATAAGTTTAATTGATACAATTTAGGAGAAGTTAAGTTTCGTGTCAATCTTGGGATCCGGAGTACATTTGTTTGGAAACATATTTTTTCTAAGTAGACTTAGGTTCCACAAATCTCTCTACGAAATTTCAGATTTTTTGGAGATTTGTGGAATTAATTAGGTATTTCTGAAATTGGGCGGAAAACCTAAAATTCAGGTATCAGTCGACTGCCCTGGGGGCAGTCGACTGATCCGAGTGAATTCAGCCTGGAACCATTCTGGTTGATTTGCCAGTCGACTGCCCATGGGGCAGTCGACTGATCCGTAGGTTTAAGGATAAAAGGCATATTGGATAGTGAGAAATTACAAAATTGGATTATAGGATATGACTTTGGATTAAAATTCTTGATTATGATTTCATATTCCTTGAATAAAGTGTTATCCCATCATTTAATAAGGCTTTATCGATATCTTGAAAATCAAGGAAGATTGATAAGTTTCCCATATGAATCTAGGATTAAGAAATAAAAAGGGAAAAGTTGAGGACAATTCCATGTGTCAAATTATGATGGTCAGCCTTGGCAAACACATGAAATTATAGATGGATTTGAAAGTTGATACCAAATGCCAAACTTTTTGAGAAAATTAGAGGATGTACCAAAAAGTCAAGCACATTTGATGATCTTCATGAAACCATACTTTTCTAGGATAGGGTATATCCTAGCAAATGTGCTTGCAAACTTTTTAGATTTTTCAAGTGTTGATTGAGTTCTTTTTGGCACTAGGGATAAGGTTGCTTGGGGGCAAGCCTTTGATGGTGTCAAAGGGGGAAGAACTTGGGTGTTAAGTTGGGTAGAACTTAACCGGTGTTATGGTGTTAAGTTGGGTAGAACTTAACCTTGGTAAAATGAAAATTGGGAGAAGGCATAGGTTAAGGGGGAGGTTGCCTCCTAGTTGCCTTGATTTTCATAGGAAATTTTGGGTTTTGTGTCAAACTTGGGAATGGTAATAGATACATGGGTAAATGTATTTTTTCCAGTAGGTAAGGGTACCACAAACTTCTCCACAAATTTGAGAATTTTTGGAGATTTGTGAATTTCTGGTTCATTTCTGAAATTGCCTAGAAAAGCTGATATTCAGAGTATCAGTCGACTGCCCTGGGGGCAGTCGACTGGCCAGGGCTGGATTGGGTATCCAACAGCTGATTTGGGTCCAAATGATGAAAAACAAGTGTATGAGGGTTAGTATAGTTGTTTATGACCATTAGGGATTAAATGATCAATTGGGATATTGTTGGAGTCTTTTTGATGTTAGGCAAAGGGGGAGAAGTGTTGGGTTTAATTTGGAAAACCAAACACGCCTTTGCGGGAAACCCTAGGTTTAGGGGCAGCTGAGATTAAGGGGAGCATAGTTGCTCCATTTTTGGCGTAAGGGGAACCTTGGAGAGGTTCTTAAAAAGCCTTTGTAAGTCCAATGAAGGGGGAGCTTGGGAGAAGCTTTAAAAAGTCTGTTTTGGTGAAAGTCCTAACTTGGAGGGTTATGTGTGGAAAATTCCTAACGTGGGAAGGTTAGGTGTGTGGGATGTCTTGGGATAGGATCCATGTTTGCATTGCATATGCATTGGCAGTGTCAGTCCAAGATGGAGTCTTGGCAACGTAAGTCCAGTTGTTTGTTTAGCATTGTTTTCGATACTTATTACTATTTATTTTCCCTAACTTAAACGTATTGTCAAACATCAAAAAAGGGGAGATTGTTGAGGCAATCTATGGTCCGGAGTGACCATGAGTTTTGATGTTTGGGCAAAGGGTTTAAGTTAGGTTTTTCCTTGTGATCTAATATGTGTAATTGAGTGAGCAGGATTGCAGGTTTACACATATTGACTTGGCTGGACGGCTTCGGTATGATGAAGGATTGCATGGAGACAAGTTGGAGGCTTGTGTGCACCCGAGGGACCTTGGTATAGCAGGGACGATGAGTCGAGGTGTGCGGACTTCGAGGCGTACGTGAAGGATGACATGGAGACAAGCTGGAGGCTTGTGTGCATCCGAGGGACGAGGGCCGAAGATGAAGAGGGCGCGAAGGCAATAGTCAAGGCTGCTGGTGAAGAGTCAACTAAGTCAAGGGACAAAAGCCAAGGGAGAAGGACTCCAAGGGCAAGACGAGAAGTGGACTTCAAGGGCACACGTGAAGCGTGGCATGGAGGCAAGCCAAGGGATGACTTGTGTGAACATCCGAGGGACGATAGCCGGTGGAAGAGGACTTCAAGGGGCAAGCCAAGGGAGTGTACCTGAAGGCACACGTGGAGGAGGGTCAACGGAGTGAGTAGGAGTGTTGTTGTAAGCTGGGCAGTCGATTAGGGATTATCTAGTCGACTGCCAAAACTCACAGTGTGTATTTGGCCTTGGACTAGTCGACTGCTCTGGGAGCAGTCGACTGGTGTGTAGCAGAATTCGAATGTTGGGGCTGTCAACGGTCAAATCTGAGTGGGGGCAGTTGACTGTCGTGGGAGCAGTCGACTGCCAGCGAGGGTTTCCGGCCTGAGTTCTATTTAAAGAGAACTTGGTTTGGGCTGGGGGTTTTGGCGAAATCTGCTTGGATAGAGTAGATTAGTAGCCTTTGGTGCTCAGATATTGTCGAGGTGTTGTGGCGAGGTTTCTCCACCCACAAGGGGCGACAAGGGCTAGCCGGAGGTCATCCGGGGAGTGATCCACCGAAGGATTCTTGGATTAGTCATCTTTAGGGGTGGATACCAAGTAAATCTCTGTGTTAGCATTGTTTTCTTATTGTTCATTGTATATTTGTATTGTGCTAACCCTTTTATAGAGAAAGAAACCGAAGAAGTGCTATTCACCCCCCTCTAGCAACCGTACAAGATCCAACAGGAGTACGATCCACCTTCAACTCTACCAGTGGCTGAATGATAGCCTGTAATACCAGTGTACTGTACCAGCGATAGTGAAAAAACATGGTCCTCCCCCACTCGCAGGTATCCCAGATTATCATCTCCGCACGAGTTACAATCGGGATCCGCTCCCAACTATCCCTCGGATCAGCTCTCAGTCGGACGCGAGGCGACCCACGTTCCCTGAGTCATGCCCGACCGAGTGCGCAAAACTCTTGTCTCGCCAGCAAGTTATAAGTGGACCAGCTTCCGCGCCCCACTCGGTTCAGTGTCTCTGATCGGACGCGTGGTAGCTCACGCTCCTGAGAATCGTCCTGAACTAGTGTCCAGACTCTCGTCTCCGCACGAGTTACAATCGGGATCCGTTCCCACCTATCCCTCGGATCGGCTCTCAGTCGGACGCGTGGCGGCCCACGTTCCCTGAGTTATGCCCGACCGAGTGCACAAAACTCTTGCCACGCCAGCAAGTTATAAGCAGACCAGCTTCCGCGCCCCACTCGGTTCAGTGTCTCCGATCGGACGCGTGGCGGCCCACGCTGCTGAGAATCGACCTGAACCAGTGTCCAGACTCTCATCTCCGCACGAGTTATAATCGGGATCTGTTCCCACCTATCCCTTGGATCGGCTCTCAGTCGGACGCGTGGCGCCCACGTTCCCTGAGTCATGCCCGACCGAGTGCGCAAAACTCTTGCCTCGCTAGCAAGTTATAAGCGGACCAGCTTCCGCGCCCCACTCGGTTCAGTATCTCCGATCGGACGAGTGGCGGCCCACGCTCCTGAGAATCGGCCTGAACCAGTGTCTAGACTCTCGTCTCTGCACGAGTTACAATCGGGATCCATTCCCACCTATCCCTCAGATCGACTCTCAGTCGGACGCGCGGCGGCCCTCGTTCCCTGAGTCATACCCGACCGAGTGCGCAAAACTCTTGCCTTGCCAGCAAGTTATAAGCGAACCAGCTTTCGCGCCCCACTTGGTTAGGTATCTCCGATCGGACGCGTGGCGGCCCACGCTCCTTAGAATCGGCTGAACCAGTGTCCAGACTCTCGTCTCCGCACGAGTTACAATCGGGACTCGCTCACATCTATCCCTCGGATAGGCTCTCAGCCAGACGCATGGCACCCATGCTCCCTAGTCTTGCCCGACTGAGCTCGCAAAACTCTTGCCCCGGCAGCAAGTTATAAGCGGGCCGGCTTTCGCACCCACTCAGTTCAGTGTCTCCGATCGGACGCGTGGCGGCCCACGCTATTGAGAATCGGCCTGAACCAGTGCCCAAACTCTCGTCCTCACGAGTTCTAAATCGGAGCCCAGTCTCGTACATCCCCTCGGCTCAGCCCTTAGTCGGGCGCGTGGCAGCCCACGTTCCCTGACTAGGGCCTGAGTGAGTGCAGCATTGCTGGTCCTTATGGGGCCCATTGCTCAGCAATGGCGTTTCGAACTGCCTGAGCTAATAACTTCACTCGATTAACTCAGACATGGTCTCTAAGTACGAGATCACTCACTCTCGCCTGAGCCACCGACACTCAGAATCTATTACGCTTAAGTGTCCTGGTCGTCGTTCGCAAAAGATAAACTACCAAAGGGCATTCCCTCCCGAGTTGCCGGTACACGGAAACCATTATATTCGCGTGTTTTGTATTCTCACTCGACAGAGTGGGGGCGGGCTGGAATACCCTCGCTCGGGTCACTTACGCCGCCTGAAGTCCCAACACTTAAACATCATGCGTATATGTGCAACAACGAAAAAGGGAAAAAATGGCATTTATAGTAGCGAAACGAATACAAAAACGAGGCGTAGCCTCTCTTCAGCGAAAAGAAGATAAAGAGAATGTCCACCAGGACGGTTGTTCATGGTTCGCGGGTTGCCCGGCGGGCCTCTCTTTGAAATTTGTCTTGACGCAGGGACTCGGCGTACGTTTTGGAGTGTTGTAGTCGCCACTGAGTCGCCTTCAACACCGATGCCTGGACGTCATACTCCTATTTGAGTTTGCAAAGCTCAGCCGAGCAAGCAGCCCGCTCCTCCTCTTTGGCCTTCAGATCAGCACGGAGGACGGAACCTGCTTGGCAAGCCTCCAGGAGCTGCGCCCTGACCTTGGCTACCTCTGCGTTGGCATGGCGTTCGAGGCCCCGAGCCACACGTTCCGTCTGCTCCAAGCGAGCAATACGGAGCTGTGCCTGAGCAGTCGAGGCGTCCGCAAGATTTAGGGCGGACACCAGCTCTTCCACATGAGCTGTTGAGCCCAGGGAGTGGTCGAGAAGGTCTAAACTCTTAGCCCGCAGTTGGCTCAGGGTTTCTTCATTAGATTGCATCTCCGCATGCTGAGGTTGCGTCTCTAGCCTTTCCGCTCGGGCTTCGGATCATCGCAAAGCTCGAGCGTAGCTCACTAGGCAGACGGTCGTATCATAAGCAGAGCTGTACACCTGCAAGAAGGATGGCAATTGTTAAAATCAAAAGGAAGAAATGCCGGTGAAAGGAATAGCAAACCTGACTGGCCATCGAGATGAAGGCGTCAGCGCGCTGAATAGGGCTCTAGTAGCATGCTTCGTGGAGACCGTCTTGAAAGCGCCCGCCGAGGGGGCCATCCAAATAAACCTCCCGAGCCTGCTCCTTGAACTCGGGCCCCGCGCTGGGGTTCGCTCGGTACCCCATTGTAGGGTCGGCTCGGGAAGGCCTTACCAAGTGCAGAGGTTGGCTGATAGTAGCCCCCACAGCATTGGTCGAGGCGGTCTGGCCGACCGACCTACCTAAAGAACCGCCCTGGGTTGTAGAGGGCGAACCAGCAGGAGTACCTACCGCCGAGGACGTTGGAATGAAAGCCCCCGACTGATGCGGGGCAGGGGGCTTCGCGAGTCGGCGGAGGAAGAGAGGTCCCACGGGATAGCGGAGGAACAATTGCCTCCTGAACTTTGTACCAGGGGATGGAGGCCGTGGGCTCCGCAGAGTGCTCTATAGGAGAAATAGCCCCGACCTTCTCCACCAGGCAGGAAGTGGTGGCAGTTCCGCTTGAGGATAGGGAATTAGCTGATCGGAGCATCTGACGCCTGGTTTCCAAAGGCTGATCGTCCATATATGTGGTTTCCATATCGGAAGTCGGAGCCTCCCTGACCGGTTCCTTCCCCTTACCTGAAGTAGCCAAATCAGAGAAAGTTGTCGGTGGGAATGCATTTATCGGAGTAGGAGAATTGGGGGGAAGCAAAAGTTCGAGGTGTTCCATGTCTAAATCTTCTGAGGACGACATATAATAATGAAGGATCGCCGAGGGAGGCGACCGTAAGGATAATAGAAGGGGCAAGAAACACTGGATTAGCTGGAATTCAGGTTGATGGTAATACCTGCGGTTATCGCCTATATATAGGGGAAGGCAACCGATCTCAGCCGTTCGCAGAAAGCCTCAGCAAATGGCGGGATCGAAGAATAACCCTCCGATCAGATCAGGAGGGAATCTTGAGGCTCGATGTGACAAAAGCATGCATTTAGCGGTGAACAGTTCATCGCCAGAGGTCACTGATGACAAGTGATGGGCGATTCAATGCCCGATACGTCATTCACCCCAGTGTTGGTGCTTGGATGGCTAGAGAGGAGGGGGGTGAATGTAGCCAGACACTCAAAATAATTGCGCTTTGAACTTCTCTGCGATCAGGGTTAGCAGCAGCGGAAATAACACCAAAACAGGAAGAACAAAACAAAGACAGGAAACAAACCGACGCTAACAAGATGGTTTACAAGGTTCGGGGATAACTTGCCCTACTCCTTGGCGTGCCCGTAAGGTGGGCGATCCCTTGATCGTCGGCAGATCAAGCCCCGGTGACCCGGATAAAACAGCGCTTCCTTCTTGGTGGAGAAACCTCTCCACAAGCGTCTCAATAGGATACAAGATAAGCTCACGAGACTAAGAAGGAATGCTCATAAAGATGTAACAAGAACGATCAAGCACAAAACAACAGAGAGCACACAAACAACCCAACCGAACTCCTTAAGTTCTCTATTTGTTCACGCTTTTTTCGCTCCTCTGCTTCCAGCTTTGTCTTAAGCCTCTTCTCCTCGTCGCCAAGCCTCGTCAGCATCCTCTGAGCACAGCCTGAACCCACTGACCTCCCTGAGCACTCAGTCCACTGAAGACCTCTTCAGCTGAGCCTCCGTCAATCGCCAGCCACTCCTTAGTAGCCGTTGAAAGCCGAGAAGAGAATCCATCCAAACCTGCTCAATGGAAAGTCCCATTTGACTATCTTCCATTGTTTGAATCATCCCTGTAAAGCCTGAACACTTCAACAGAAGCTTAGCAAATGCATATCAAACAATATCACATAATATCAGCAGGTAGCAGAGAAAACGCAGACGCGATCAGAAGTCTGACAGCGATTTCGAATTAAAGTTCAGCTTCTGATCGGTCACCAGACCGATCAGAGAGGACCCTGATCGGTCACCGGACCGATCAGGGTTAGCCCTGACCGATCAGGCTCCAGCCTGATCGGTCCACGGTGAGAAATCTGAGATCGCGACTTCTAGTGATCGGTCACCAGACCGATCCAGCACTAGCTGGGTTTCCTCCAGCTTCTTTCTGCCACAACCCCTGATCGGTCACCAGACCGATCAGGGTGTGCCCTGATCAGTCTGGTGACCGATCAGGCCACTCTCTGGCCGATCAGGGTCCATCCTGATCGGTAATAGTGAGGAGCTCGCGATTTCTGAAATCCCTCAGATCGTTCACCAGAACGATCAGGAGCTCTCCCTGATCGGTCACCAGACCGATCAGGAGCCGAACAGAAGCCAACCCAAGTTTCTGCAAACTTTCTGTTCTCTCCCTAATCTGTCACCAGACCAATCAGCCTCCTCTGGATCGGTCACCAGACCGATCCACAACAGGAGTTCGTGCCAATCTCCCTGATCGGTCACCAGACCGATCCATAGACTTCCAATTCAACCTTAAGTCAAGAGAACGACCTCCCTAGCCTTCTCTGACTCGTGCTCAGTCCCCCGGACCAAGACTCCGTGCCCAGCTTCACTCACCGGGACTTCATTCAACCTAGCTTCACTCACCAGGACCTGGCTTCACTCACCAGGATTTCAGTCACCCGGCTTCACTCACCGGGATTTCAACCTAGCTTCACTCACTAGGATTTCAATCACCTGGCTTCACTCACCAGGACTTGGCTTCACTCACCGGGATTTCAACCTAGTCCCACTAGGATTTCAATCACCTGGCTTCACTCACCAGGACCCGACTTCACTCACCGGGATTTCAACCTAGTCCCACTAGGTATGCCTAGTCTCACTAGGTCTTTTCCACTTCACCTAGTCCCACTAGGTGTGCCTAGTCCCACTAGGTCTTTTCCACTTCACCTAGTCCCACTAGGTCTTTTCCCATGCCAGCGTGCGATCTCCCCGATCCACCTGGACTTAATCCGAATTCATTCAACCAAACTTAAATCGTTGTCAATACCAAAACAACAATCAGGCCAGATTGCATCAACAATCTCCCCCTTTTTGTTGTTTGACAATCCCGATTTAAATTTAGGTATTAGATCATCAATTGAAGTTCATTCAATTATCGCAAGGGAATCAAGATCCTCCCCCTACAATATCACAACCCTAAACTTAATCAACCATTCTCTCCTCCTTTGTCAAACATCGAAAAGGGTATGGTAATTAAGTTTAAATATACCTCCCCCTTAACCGAGGGTCTCTCCCCAAAATGATCAAAGGTAATTGCACATGAAAACATATACAGAATAATATCATGGTCAAATAGTAAGTCAAAGGATGAAGTTTTGAATTGCATATGAGAGACATATACCATAAATATATCATGGCAACAATGTATATGCATCATACAACAATAATTAGCGCAGTTTCATCAGACTGATGATCGATACAGAAAAATTTCTGATTTATCTATGAACAATCAATTTTCAGAAAAATTTCTCTAACTTTGATTCATTCTAGAACAGACTGCATTAACAATTGGCATTCCATAACAGGGGTGTAAACTCCATTCGATATTTCAGAAAAATTTCTGAAACATGATCAAGGAACAAGAGTCATGATTCAAACAACCCTTTCTTATGAATTTTAAAAATTCCAACATGGCTTTGTATTGAATCAGTATTAGGTTTTGTTCCAAGTATGGTGAGTATGTTCCAATCGTAATCGGTTTGTATCAGATTTGTTGGTAGTATGATCATTAAACTGATACAATTCGTTGAATCGATCTGATTGGTCACCGGACCGATCAGAGGGATCCCTGATCGGTCTGGTGATCGATCAGGGTGAGTCCTGATCGGTCGGTGGACCGATCTGGTTCGACACAGAGAGTTTTCTGAAACTGATACGTTTCAGAAACAGATTTGTTCCATCTGTCAAACACACCAAACCCTAATACCATTAGATTCAATCCCATTGATCCTAAAGGGTTTCCCTTAACCAAAAACCATCCCTCAAATCAAAATATGATACTACTAACAGATTTCCAAAACATGATCAGATTTCATGATACAAAAGAAAAAATATGATCAAATTTTCAAAACATGCTTGTACCAAATTAGTATCAACTCCACAATTCTAATTCCCCATTTTATTGATAATTCAAGGATTGGATTAGAAAATTCATAGATTGAGTTGGTATCAAAAATTTAATCTCCAAGTTGCCCATAAATATCAGGTTTAAATCATGGTTCATAAAATATGGTAAACTTGAGCTAGATGTAGGAGATGTATATATATATATACTAAGTCTTAGGAAGCACTGAGTCAACAACATAAGCAGTGAATTTTGAAACTCATGTTATTTATTTGGTGATGCCTTGTGAGATTTTTATAATGGTCATCACAAACTATGTGTTTATCTTGTTCTTAACCAAAATTTTCATTCCATAGAATAATATTAATAACACATATATCAAAGTCATGGCATACTCAACTAGGTTCATCTCCAAAATATTAAGAAAAACTTAAGTCTAATCCTTAAGCTCATGTTCTTGTCTATTGATGCCTTATCAGTACACATTATGTGTTGATATTTTCCTTAGCATGCATTGAGGTTGTATAACACATACAAGAAAATAAACTCTTTAGGCTTGAGATAAAGCATATAACATGCAGGAAAACATAAATTGCAACAAGAAAACTAATTATCCCAAGCAATCCATAGCAAGAGCAAGTTATGTGTTAATCTAAATCATCCATGTGAATTTGAGGGAATGGTAAGTACATTCCTAACTAGGAATGGCTATATGTTTGGAGCACCAAATATCAACCACCCATGTTGATAGATGCTTCCCCTCAATCAATGCTAAACAATTCTAAAGATAGAGGTTTTAGAATTCTAAAGATAGATGGTACCCAAATTTTGGGACCTAATGCATCAACAATGAAGGACTTAGGCACCCATGCCTTAGTCATTTTTGTAGGATCGTTTAAGGCGTGCAGAGGGGGGGTGAATGCACTTTTTCGGATCTTGGATCTCTACAGAATTGTTAGCGCAGCGGAAATAATATGCAAAGAAATCAGAAACAATACTAACACTTATCGTTTACTTGGTATCCACCCAGATGGGTGACTAGTCCAAGGATCCACACCGCGAGCACCACTTTTCACTATCGAAAAGTCTCCTTGAGGTGGAGAAACCATTACAGCAAGATCTTCCTCTTTACAGATGCAGAAATACAAGAGAGGAAGCAAGAATCACTCTACACACGAGCAGCACTTCGACACTGTACGGAACCGTACCATGCACGTACAAAAAGTGCTCCTTTTATAGGTGAACAGGACAGATTCGCAATCTGTCCAGCCCGCACCAGTCGACTGCCCCTGGGGTAGTCGACTAGCCTAGCATTAATTGCTAGCCAATAGCTTGTTTTGGGGTATACCAGTCGACTGCCCAAATGCCAGTCGACTGGTCCGAGGCTGCAAACTTTCTGTGGGTTTTGGTAGTCGACTGCCTCTGGGCCAGTCGACTGCCCTGCCTCCCAGCTCAGCTCCAGCCACTCCGGACCTTCTCCTTCACGTGTGCCTTCAGATCTGCTCCCTTGGCTCGCCACTTGAAGTCCTCTTCCTCTGGCTATCGTCCCTCGGATGCGCACGCAAGCCTTCCCTTGGCTTGCCTCCATGCCACCCTTCACGTGTGCCCTTGAAGTCCACTTCCAGGCTTGCCCTTGGAGCTCTCCTCCCTCGACTCTCGTCCCTCGGATATGTCCACCAAAGTGTGATTCTCCAAGTCCTGCAAACTCAATCACACACATTAAATACAACACAACACTCTAACTTTAAACATATTCACTCACACACATCAAAACCATGATCTTCCAATCATTTAAGGGTCGATTGCCTCAACAATCTCCCCCTTTTTGATGTGGGCAATATGTTTTAAGTTAGAGATAAATAACAGCCATAATAATAATAGCAACAGATAGCAATTGAAAAATTATGAGACATAGCAACCCTAAGAGGTAACCTCCCCCTTAACCTATGTCTTCCCCATTTTCAATTCTAGTCACACTCCAAGTTAAGTTTCCACTTAACAACAGCAATATGTTAAAAATATAAGACATATCAGAACCTAAGAGGTACCTCCCCCTTAATCCATGTCTTCTCCCCATTTTTAACCATTCAAGGTCTAAGTTAGAAAGAAAAACTTAAACTATGATCTCATCGGTGTTGGGTCTCCTCTTTCATCGACGGGCGCCTCGAAGCCATCTGCAATACTTATCCAATTTTCAATATCATTCATTAGGTAGTATTGCATCCTACCTTTCCAATAGGCGAAGTCGTTCCCGTCGAAGAATGGTGGTCGTGCGGTGGAGTATCCCTCTTGAAACTCCATTACAATTGCTCCGGTTGACTGTTAGATCTTCTGAAACACACCAGCTCTGATACCAACTATAAGATCGTTTAAGGCGTGCAGAGGGGAGGGTGAATGCACTTTTTATGATCTTGGATCTCTACAGAATTGTTATCGCAGCGGAAATAATATGCAAAGAAATCAAAAACAATGCTAACACTTATTGTTTACTTGGTATCCACCCAGATGGGTGACTAGTCCAAGGATCCACACCGCGAGCACCACTTTTCACTATCGAAAAGTCTCCTTGAGTGGAGAAACCTTTACAGTAAGATCTTCCTTTTTACAGATGCAGAAATACAAGAGAGGAAGCAAGAATCACTCTACACACGAGTAGCACTTCGACACTGTACGGAACCGTACCGTGCATGTACAAAAGTGCTCCTTTTATAGGTGAACAGGACATATTCGCAATCTGTAGTCGACTGCCCCTGGGGCAGTCGACTGGCCTAGCATTAATTGCTAGCCAACGGCTAGTTTTGGGGTATACCAGTCAACTGCCCAAATGTCAGTCGACTGGTCCGAGGCTGCAAACTTTCTGTGGGTTTTGGCAGTCGACTGCCTCTGGACCAGTTGACTGCCCTGCCTCCCAGCTCAGCTCCAGCCACTCCGGACTTTCTCCTTCACGTGTGCCTTCAGGTCTGCTCCCTTGGCTCGCCCCTTGAAGTCCTCTTCCTCTTGCTATCGTCCCTCGGATGCGCACGCAAGCCTTCCCTTGGCTTGCCTCCATGCCACCCTTCACGTGTGCCCTTGAAGTCCACTTCCCGGCTTGCCCTTGGAGCTCTCCTCCCTCGGCTCTCGTCCCTCGGATATGTCCACCAAAGTGTGATTCTCCAAGTCCTACAAACTCAATCACACACATTAAATACAACACAACACTCTAACTTTAAACATATTCACCCACACACATCAAAACCATGATCTTCCCATCATTTAAGGGCCGATTGCCTCAACAATTTTCTTTTTGCCTTTTTGAACCTTAGAATTGTTTGATGATCCAAAATGTGTTCTAGACATTAATGACATGATACTAGGTTATTTAGGTTGGTAACCCAAACCAACCTTGTTGTAAGCCGCCTTTTGTGAGTTTAAGATCATATCTAGGGTTTTGGAACTTATTGAAAATTTCTCAAGAATATTCTTGAGATTTCCAATTTCACCCTTCAAACCCTTATTTTCATCCTCAAGATTTTTAACATGCAAGTCATCAATTACCTCATCCTTAGAGGTTTTCAATTCCTCTACTTCTAATCTTAATGACTTAACCTTATTCTTAGATTTTTTGAGTAGACTAGTTAAGCATGCTATTGTTCTATAACACTTGTCTAACTCCGAAGAGATTACCTCTTCATCATCCGAAGATGATGAAGGCGCGGTTGAGGAGCTACTCGCTTCGTCTTCACTCTCCTTGTTTGACTCTTCTAAGGTCACTAGAGCCACATGACAGTGGGTGTTCTCATCCTTCTTTTCGTTCTTCTTCTCCTTCCTTCTATTACCTACCACAAAAGCAAACCCTTTCTCCTTTGGGCTTAGGTTAGAGATCTCATGTAGTTCCATTTCACAAAATAGATCTTCTAGCTTAACAATTGATAAGTCCTTGGAAACCTTGTAAGCATCCACCATGGATGACCACAAGGCATTCCTAGGAAATGATTTAAGGACATACCTCACAAGATCTCGATTTTCTACCTTTTCATTAATGGAGTGTAGACCATTCAAGATCTCCTTGAATCTTCCATGGAGTTCACTTACCTTTTCATTTTCTTCCATGGAAAGGTTTTGAAGTTGGCTGAGAAGGAGGTCCTTCTTGGCTGTCCGGGTATCTTGAGTTCCTTCATGGAGCTCCATGACTTTGTTCCATAGATCATTGGCAGAGATGAAGGGGCCAACCTTGATTAGCTGCTCTTTGATCATCCCACATTGCAAAGTGACCACAGCCTTGGCATCGGCTTCCCCTTTTCTAATTTGCTCAGCCGACCACCTTGAAAACTCAAGCTCTTTTCCCTCATGATCTTTTGGAGGGGAGAAACCTTCCTTAACTGAGAACCACATATCGATGTGGGTCTTCAAGTAATACTCCATCATCGACCTCCAATATTGGAAATCTGATCCGTCGAAGAAGGGTGGTCTGTTTATGCTCAACACTTCTCTTAAAGCCATCCTTATTGACTCTCGGATGTTAAGCCGCTTGAACAGAGCCCCAAGCTTTGATACCACTTGTTGGTGCTTGGATGACTAGAGAGGGGGGGTGTAACGACCCGGAAAATTCTCTTAATATTTTCTTAAAATATTAAGCATGTTTAAATAATTTTCCAAGGGACTTAGGAATATTAAGGAGAACTTTGGCCTAGAAAACCCATGTTTTCTCATTTAAATTGAGAAAACTAAGTACTAATGAGCTTTAAATGGGCTCCGAAAAGGGGTATTAATTAGATAAAATTAATATAAATTAGGTAAAATTAATATAAATATAAAAGAATTTTATTTAGGAATATTAGTACAATTATGGGTAATTTTAGGAGGGATTTTCAGAATTTAAGAAAATAAAATAATAAAATAAATGGAATGAAAATAAAAATAAAAATAAATGTGCATGAGCCAAGGATTTAACCTTGGACCTCTTATAACAAGCAAGAATGCTTTAACCAACTCACCTAGCAAGGAATGCTTATGAGTAATTGAAGTGGAGGTTAGTTAAGAGGTAAAAGGAGGTGAAGGGTCATGGAGAGGCTCTTTAATTGCTCTTTAATTGCCTCCTTGATGGGTTATAATGAGAGGAGTTTTGGGAGTTACTTATTCTCTCAATCAATAGAATTACCTCTCCTCTTCATTCCCATTCTTGCCGAGCACCAAAGGGAGGAGTCCTTGGGGAAAACTTCACAAGAGGTTTCATCCCTCAAGATCTAAAGTTCCTACAAGGTGACAAAGACTAGTTGGGGTTAAGAGATACCAAGTCCTTTTTTTTCCTTCTCCTCTTTCAAGGTTCGAAAAAAAATCAAGAAATCTAAGGTAAGACTCGCTCACCTGTGGTATAATAGTTACCTATGATTTCCATGATTTTTGGCATGATATATGGGTTAGTTTTCGGATTTAATGTTGAAGAGAAACAAAATCAAGGTTCCTATGTTCAAAGGTTTCGGCCAGCATGTTTTAAAGGTCCATAATTATGCTAAAAATCATGATAATGTTTTTTAGTGTTCCCTTATGATGTTTAGAAGTTAAGTGTAATTTTTGGGAATTTTTGGGGTATCCTAGAGGCCCCATATGTCTCGGCCAACATGAAAGAAGCAAAACCCAGAACCTTAAGTTCAAGGGTTTCGGCCACCATGTTTTAAATGTCTAACAATATGTTAAAAATAATGATAATGTTATTTAATGTTCCCTTATGATTTTTAGACATTAAGTATAATTTTTGGGAATTTTTGGGATTCCCTAGAGGCCCCATATGTTTCGTCCAACATGAAAGAAGCAAAACCCAGAACCTTAAGTTCAAGGGTTTCGGACACCATGATTTAAATGTCTAAAAATATGTTAAAAATCATGATAATGTTATTTAATGTTCCCTTATGATGTTTATACATTAAGTATAATTTTTGAGAATTTTTGGGGTACCCTAGAGGCCCCATATGTTTCGGCCAACATGAAAGAAGCAAAACCCAGAACCTTAAGTTCAAGGGTTTCGGCCACCATGATTTAAATGTCTATAAATATGTTAAAAATCATGATAATGTTATTTAATGTTCCCTTATGATATTTAGAGATTAAGTATAATTTTTGGAAATTTTTGGAGTACCCTAGAGGCCCATATGGTTCGGCCAACCCCAAGGACCCAAGGGTTAAGGGTTGAGTCTTTAACTTCAAGCATATGTTTATGTGTTGCCATGATATAAGGATGATGGATGGTGATTATGTGAATTTTCACATAGCCTTGGGACTCCACAAGTTTCGGCCAATATGGGTTAATAGGGAAAAAGTTAAGATTTATTTCAAGTAAGGGTCCCAATAGCCCTACGGTAAGATGTGATTTATATTTATGAATGATATGCCATGTTTATGAATGATATGCCATGGTTATGCATGATATGCCATGTTTATGAATGATATGCTATGTTTATGAATGATATGCCATGTTATGAATGATATGCCATGTTTACGAATGTTATGTCATGTTTATGAATGATATGCCATGGTTATGCATGATATGCCATGTTTATGAATGATATGCCATGTTATGAATGATATGCCATGTTTACGAATGTTATGTTATGTTTATGAATGATATGCCATGGTTATGAATGATATGCCATGTTATGAATGATATGCCATGTTTACGAATGTTATGTCATGTTTATGAATGATATGCCATGGTTATGAATGATATGCCATGTTATGAATGATATGCCATGTATAAGAATGTATGCCATGCTCTATGAATGATGTGTACATACACCATGTCTAAGAATGAAAATGATGAATGGCAAGTATGATGAATGAAAGATGATGCTTATGCCTTTAAGGCATAAATATGCTAAACGGCACGGTCGATGGTCGACGGTACGACGGTCGATGGTCGACGGTACGACGGTCGAGAGGACCGGTAAATGGGCCGGTAGACGGGCCGAGCCGTAACAAGTTATGCTATGATAAGTATGCCATGAATGGCTTATGAATGATGAAGCATGAAAAGTATTTTACTTTATGTATGGGCTTGTACCGGACCGAAGTATGGGTCCAAGGGATGGGCACCTTAAGAACGCCCCGGTTTTGGACTACCGACTATGCTGTCCACGGTTCTGGCACTACCGTAGCTGTGCAACAGGGATGGGCACCTTAAGAACGCCTCGGTTCGGGGACTACCGACTATGCTGTCCTTACCCTAGTAGGTCGAGGCTAGCTACCTCGTATTTACTTAGGGATGCGCGCTTATGATGTATGTATGTGGTACAAGCCAGGGCCCAATGTTATGATGATGATGGTTAAGCATTTTCAAAGTATGTTTTAAAAGTTAAGCATCCTTATGTAAATGCATTCCACCCATGCATTCATACATGATATGCATCATGTTAAGATAATGATGTCTTATACTTATGCTTTACGATAAAAGATATGCATGAATGATCTATGTCAGGATTATGTTAAGAAGGTGTTCATATGATATGATAGAAGATATGCCTATGTTTATGCCATATAGGTTGAGTTTTGTTACGTTATGCTATGCCATGTATTATGCCATGCTACTACGTTTAAGCTTATACCATGTATTATGCCATGCTAGGAAAGATTATTATATTATGTTATGCCATGTTTCATGCTATGCTTAGAATGTTAGTATGATTATGTTCATGCCATGTCTCATGCTATGCTACGAATGTTCACTTATGTTTATGATCATGTCATGTCAAGGGTATGGTAAATATGATAATGTTTATGTGCTTATTATGGAATGACGAATGTTTTAGTGAGTAGGAAAGAGTCTTACTAAGCATGTGTGCTTATAGTCTTCTTTCCTTATACCGCAGATCATGCAAGGGGATAACGAGGAAGCAGCAGGAGGGCCTGAAGTATGTGTGTGTTGGTGACTTGGCCCATGAAATCGAATGTGTTAACCGTTTATGCTAAGAACTTTATTTTGCTACCTATATGCCCGAATAGTGACTTATGGAACTCTTTGATAAGATGTCCAGTATGATATGATATGAACCTTATGGTATGATGTTAAGCATGTTACGATATGATGTTAAGCATGATGTTCATATGTTAAGTTCCATGTCATTATATTAGGGATGGTAGTAGGGGCATGTATATGTAAGGCTTAAGTTATTCCGCTGCAGTATGATGTTACATGCCTTAAGTATGTTAGCGTAACGCCTCTTTAGGGAAAAAAAAAGCGGGCGTTACAGGTTGGTATCAGAGCAGTAACCATCTCACTACACACACATCAAGCCTCCTTCCTGCAGCTTCCAAGTAAGTACCTCTATGTATACCTTATGTTCTTTTATAATGTTCTTTTATGATTCAAGAATATGTAAGTGTGGAGGATATTTTAGGATTCTAGAAAATGTAAGTATGGATGATACCCTCTGATTTTAGAATATGCAAGTATGGATGATACCTTATGATTTTAGAATATGCAAGTATGTACGATGCCTTATGATTTTAGAATATGCAAGTATGGATGATACCTTATGATTCAAGAATATGTAAGTTTGGATGATATTTTATGATTCTAGAATATGCAAGTATAAAGGATATATTTTAGGATAGCAAGTACTTTTAGGATATGCAAGTATGAACGATGGTTAGGATGAAAAGTACTTGATATGTAACTATGAACAATACTTTACTTTACATTTTTTTTGTATGGAACCAAATACTTGTGAGATTGATATATGGGTAGGAATAGCAATCACTTATAGTAGCCTTACTTGTATTTTATATGTGAGTGATAGAGAGCGAGGGTGATCCGTAGAGATTTAACTTAGGTAGCTGCAGTCAGGTGGAATAAGTATAGTAAGTGATTGAGTGGTGGCAAAACGGAGTAAATCGGAAAAGGAGAGCAAGTAGATGTGAGAGGAGGAATGTGTAAAGTAATGAGAACATTATCTGCATGAGTGTGATGACTGTTTGGAATTATGAAAAGTGGTGGACCAAAGCAAGTTGGTACTACTGATAAAAGGTGTATGCTAATATTTAGTGATGAGCATAGAAGTGAAGAAAGGATGGTGCTTTATTAGGGAGACTTATTAACTGTAGTATTAAGGGAGTAGAGTATTTGGTATAGGTATCCTAAGAGATTGTAGTGGATATGAAAGGAGGACTTAGAGATGTATATCTATTAGGAATAGATTAATGTGTTAAGTTGTTTAAATTTTCAAGCAGATATATATATAGTAGTAGCCATAGGGTAATATTCTTGATACAGGAAAGAAAGAGAGTAAGAACTAGATATGCAAAAGAAGGCGTGATAGAGATCAGCGAATAGGACCTTAGCTATAACTCTATATGAAGGAACTAGAGGTTAGTGTTATCAGAGGCAAGAATGTAGTAAGAACTTCCTTTCAAGCAAACCTACTAGGTGAAACGATCTAATAAGGTATGGATTTTGGAGAAGATCGACATAGGGATATTTTATAAATTCTTGATAGAGAAGTAAAATACGGAGATCATAAGAATGTGATTTTTGCGATTAGAGTGGAGAAAGCATGGCTGATAAATGAGAAAAAGGTATTTGGATACGTGAAAGAAGACTATGGAAAGATATAACAGAAAGTTAGAAGTTTAGTATAATATGTGGTTAAATTATGATAGTAACAGTTCATGAGAACAGTAAAGAATGGACAGTAAAGTAATTTGGATTGAGTGAAAACAATGAAATGAATACTCCAAATCATCTCTCTTACAAGTGTAAGTGGTATTTTCTTTTAGATTATGATGGGTAGAGTTAGGCAATGAATATTTAATTTAATCTATTAGTAAGTGAAATATAATCAGAATTCTTGTCGTGTCCTAATAAAAGAGAATCATATAATACTAATCGTAATTTTCGTTTAGTTTAATACAGATAAAAGATGTATGTGAGAAGCAGAGACTTGGAAATCAGTCCCAATTGAGAGGAGCTTCGGAGTAATAAGTTGGGGCATAGATGATAAATTTGTGCATAGTAAGTGAAAGTTAGAGTCTTGTTTGAGGTAGCAAATTAACCAGGAATACGTTAAATTATACTCTTTTGTGTATAACTTAAGAGTAGACAAAATTTTGACAATAAGTAATAGAAACAGTGATAAACAATTAGAGCTAGAAAAAAAAGATGTTTGAGAGTAAATCATAGTTATCTATTAGAAGCACCTAAGTGTAGAAATGTAGCATAATGAATAGAATGATATGATAGCACGAAGAGTAGAAGCAGTTATTATGGTACGTAGAAATCCTAAAGATGTAGCAATTTTGATCTAAGAGTTGCATAACTAATGGACAAAAGCTGAGTCCGAGATATGTGGGGCCATACTTAATTTTGAAAAGAGTTGGTAAGGTGGCATATGAGTTGGAGCTGCCTCCGGAGATGTCAGCTATCCATAACGTATTCCACGTATCCCTGCTTAAAAAGTATATCCCGAATATGGACCAAGTGATCGAGCCGCAGATAGTACAAGTACAAGAGGACCTAAGTTATGAGAGCAGACCCATCCAGATTTTGGATAGGGAAGTCAAGAAGCTGAGGAATAAGGAGGTACCTCTAGTCAAGATCTTATGGCGAAGCCAGCGGTTCGAGGAAGCTACTTGGGAACGCGAGGACGAAATGAGGCGCAAGTACCCGGAATTATTCTAAGTTCGAGGACGAACTTTCAAGAGGTATGGGGGATTGTAACGACCCGGAAAATTCTCTTAATATTTTCTTAAAATATTAAGCATGTTTAAATAATTTTCCAAGGGACTTAGGAATATTAAGGAGAACTTTGGCCTAGAAAACCCATGTTTTCTCATTTAAATTGAGAAAACTAAGTACTAATGAGCTTTAAATGGGCTCCGAAAAGGGGTATTAATTAGATAAAATTAATATAAATTAGGTAAAATTAATATAAATATAAAAGAATTTTATTTAGGAATATTAGTACAATTATGGGTAATTTTAGGGGGGATTTTCGGAATTTAAGAAAATAAAATAATAAAATAAATGGAATGAAAATAAAAATAAAAATAAATGTGGATGAGCCAAGGATTTAACCTTGGACCTCTTGTAACAACCAAGAATGCTTTAACCAACTCACCTAGCAAGGAATGCTTATGAGTAATTGAAGTGGAGGTTGGTTAAGAGGTAAAAGGAGGTGAAGGGTCATGGAGAGGCTCTTTAATTGCTCTTTAATTGCCTCCTTGATGGGTTATAATGAGAGGAGTTTTGGGAGTTACTTATTCTCTCAATCAATAGCATTACCTCTCCTCTTCATTCCCATTCTTGCCGAGCACCAAAGGGAGGAGTCCTTGGGGAAAACTTCACAAGAGGTTTCATCCCTCAAGATCTAAAGTTCCTACAAGGTGACAAAGACTAGTTGGAGTTAAGAGATACCAAGTCCTTTTTCTTCCTTCTCCTCTTTCAAGGTTCGACAAAAAATCAAGAAATCTAAGGTAAGACTCCCTCACCTATGGTATAATAGTTACCTATGATTTCCATGATTTTTGGCATGATATATGGGTTAGTTTTCGGATTTAATGTTGAAGAGAAACAAAATCAAGGTTCCTATGTTCAAAGGTTTCGGCCAGCATGTTTTAAAGGTCCATAATTATGATAAAAATCATGATAATGTTGTTTAGTGTTCCCTTATGATGTTTAGAAGTTAAGTGTAATTTTTGGGAATTTTTGGGGTACCCTAGAGGCCCCATATGTCTCGGCCAACATGAAAGAAGCAAAACCCAGAACCTTAAGTTCAAGGGTTTCGGCCACCATGTTTTAAATGTATAACAATATGTTAAAAATAATGATAATGTTATTTAATGTTTCCTTATGATTTTTATACATTAATTATAATTTTTGGGAATTTTTGGGATACCCTAGAGGCCCCATATGTTTCGGCCAACATGAAAGAAGCAAAACCCAGAACCTTAAGTTCAAGGGTTTCGGACACCATGATTTAAATGTCTAAAAATATGTTAAAAATCATGATAATGTTATTTAATGTTCCCTTATGATGTTTAGATATTAAGTATAATTTTTGAGAATTTTTGGGGTACCCTAGAGGCCCCATATGTTTCGGCCAACATGAAAGAAGCAAAACCCAGAACCTTAAGTTCAAGGGTTTCGGCCACCATGATTTAAATGTCTATAAATATGTTAAAAATCATGATAATGTTATTTAATATTCCCTTATGATGTGTAGAGGTTAAGTATAATTTTTGGAAATTTTTGGAGTAACCTAGAGGCCCATATGGTTCGGCCAACCCCAAGGACCCAAGGGTTAAGGGTTGAGTCTTTAACTTCAAGCATATGTTTATGTGTTGCCATGATATAAGGATGATGGATGGTGATTATGTGAATTTTCACATAGCCTTGGGACTCCACAAGTTTCGGCCAATATGGGTTAATAGGGAAAAAGTTAAGATTTATTTCAAGTAAGGGTCCCAATAGCCCTACGGTAAGATGTGATTTATATTTATGAATGATATGCCATGTTTATGAATGATATGCCATGGTTATGCATGATATGTATGCATGTTTATGAATGATATGCCATGTTATGAATGATATGCCATGTTTACGAATGTTATGTCATGTTTATGAATGATATGCCATGGTTATGCATGATATGCCATGTTTATGAATGATATGCCATGTTATGAATGATATGCCATGTTTACGAATGTTATGTTATGTTTATGAATGATATGCCATGGTTATGAATGATATGCCATGTTATGAATGATATGCCATGTTTACGAATGTTATGTCATGTTTATGAATGATATGCCACGGTTATGAATGATATGCCATGTTATGAATGATATGCCATGTATACGAATGTTTGCCATGCTCTATGAATGATGTGTACATACACCATGTCTAAGAATGAAAATGATGAATGGCAAGTATGATGAATGAAAGATGATGCTTATGCCTTTAAGGCATAAATATGCTAAACGGCACGGTCGATGGTCGACGGTACGACGGTCGAGAGGACCGGTAAATGGGCCGGTAGACGGGCCGAGCCGTAACAAGTTATGCTATGATAAGTATGCCATGAATGGCTTATGAATGATGAAGCATGAAAAGTATTTTACTTTATGTATGAGCTTGTACCGGACCGAAGTATGGGTCCAAGGGATGGGCACCTTAAGAACGCCCCGGTTTTGGACTACCGACTATGCTGTCCACGGTTCTGGCACTACCGTAGCTGTGCAACAGGGATGGGCACCTTAAGAACGCCTCGGTTCGGGGACTACCGACTATGCTGTCCTTACCCTAGTAGGTCGAGGCTAGCTACCTCGTATTTACTTAGGGATGCGCGCTTATGATGTATGTATGTGGTACAAGCCAGGGCCCAATGTTATGATGATGATGGTTAAGCATTTTCAAAGTATGTTTTAAAAGTTAAGCATCCTTATGTAAATGCATTCCACCCATGCATTCATACATGATATGCATCATGTTAAGATAATGATGTCTTATACTTATGCTTTACGATAAAAGATATGCATGAATGATCTATGTCAGGATTATGTTAAGAAGGTGTTCATATGATATGATAGAAGATATGCCTATGTTTATGCCATATAGGTTGAGTTTTGTTACGTTATGCTATGCCATGTATTATGCTATGCTACTACGTTTAAGCTTATACCATGTATTATGCCATGCTAGGAAAGATTATTATATTATGTTATGCCATGTTTCATGCTATGCTTAGAATGTTAGTATGATTATGTTCATGCCATGTCTCATGCTATGCTACGAATGTTCACTTATGTTTATGATCATGCCATGTCAAGGGTATGGTAAATATGATAATGTTTATGTGCTTATTATGGAATGACGAATGTTTTAGTGAGTAGGAAAGAGTCTTACTAAGCATGTGTGCTTATAGTCTTCTTTCCTTATACCGCAGATCATGCAAGGGGATAACGAGGAAGCAGCAGGAGGGCCTGAAGTATGTGTGTGTTGGTGACTTGGCCCATGAAATCGAATGTGTTAACCGTTTATGCTAAGAACTTTATTTTGCTACCTATATGCCCGAATAGTGACTTATGGAACTTTATGATAAGATGTCCAGTATGATATGATATGAACCTTATGGTATGATGTTAAGCATGTTACGATATGATATTAAGCATGATGTTCATATGTTAAGTTCCATGTCATTATATTAGGGATGGTAGTAGGGGCATGTATATGTAAGGCTTAAGTTATTCCGCTGCAGTATGATGTTACATGCCTTAAGTATGTTAGCGTAACGCCGCTTTAGGGGAAAAAAAAGCGGGCGTTACAGGGGGGGTGAATGTAGCCAGACACTCAAAATAATTGCACTTTGAACTTCTCTGCGATCAGGGTTAGCAGCAGCGGAAATAACACCAAAACAGGAAGGACAAAACAAAGACAGGAAACAAACAGACGCTAACAAGATGGTTTATAAGGTTCGAGGATAAATTGCCCCTACTCCTTGGCGTGCCCGTAAGGTGGGCGATCCCTTGATCGTCGGCAGATCAAGCCCCGGTGACCCGGATAAAACATCGCCTCCTTCTCGGTGGAGAAACCTCTCCACAAGCGTCTCAATAGGATACGAGATAAGCTCACGAGACTAAGAAGGAATGCTCACAAAGATGTAACAAGAACGCTCAAGCACAAAGCAACAGACAGCACACAAACAACCCAGCCGAACTCCTCAAGTTCTCTGTTTGTTCACACTTTTTTCGCTCCTCTGCTTCTAGCTTTGTCTTAAGCCTCTTCTCCTCATCGCCAAGCCTCGTCAGCATCCTCTGAGCACAGCCTGAACCCACTGACCTCCCTGAGCACTCAGTCCACTGAAAACCTCTTCAGCTGAGCCTCCGTCAGTCGCCAGCCGCTCCTCAAAATCTGTTGAAAGTTGAGAAGAGAATCCATCCAAACCTGCTCAATGGAAAGTCCCATTTGACTATCCTCCATTGTTTGAATCATCCCTGTAAAGCCTGCACACTCCAACAGAAGCTTAGCAAATGCTTATCAAACAATATCATATAATATCAGCCGGTAGCAGAGAAAACGCAGACGCGATCAGAAGTCTGATAGCGATTTCGAATTAAAGTTCAGCTTCTGATCGGTCACCAGACCGATCAGAGAGGACCCTGATCGGTCACCGGACTGATCAGGGCTAGCCCTGACCGATCAGGCTCCAGCCTGATTGGTCCACGGTGAGAAATCTGAGATCGCGACTTCTAGTGATCGGTCACCAGACTGATCCAGCACTAGCTGGGTTTCCTCCAGCTTCTTTCTGCCACAACCCCTGATCGGTCACCAGACCGATCAGGGTGTGCCCTGATCGGTCTGGTGACCGATCAGACCACTCTCTGACCGATCAGGATCCATCCTGATCGGTCATAGTGAGGAGCTCGCGATTTCTGAAATCCCTCAGATCGTTCACCAGAACGATCAGGAGCTCTCCCTGATCGGTCACCTGACCGATTAGGAGCCGAACAGAAGTCAACCCAAGTTTCTGCAAACTTTATGTTCTCTCNTCTCAACCGATCAGGATCCATCCTGATCGTCATAGTGAGGAGTTCGCGATTTCTGAAATCCCTCAGATCGTTCACCAGAACGATCAGGAGCTCTCCCTGATCGGTCACCTGACCGATCAGGAGCCGAACAGAAGTCAACCCAAGTTTCTGCAAACTTTATGTTCTCTCCCTGATCGGTCACCAGACCGATCAGCCTCCTCTGGATCGGTCACCAGACGGATCCACAACAGGAGTTCGTGTCAATCTCCCTAATCGGTCACCAGACCGATCCAGAGACTTCCAATTCAACCCTAAGTCAAGAGAACGACCTCCTAGCCTTCTCTGACTCGTGCTCAGTCCCCCGGACCAAGACTCCGTGCCCAGCTTCACTCACCGGGACTTCATTCAACCTAGCTTCACTCACTAGGACCTGACTTCACTCACCAGGATTTCAGTCACCCGGCTTCACTCACCGAGACCCGACTTCACTCACCGAGACCCGACTTCACTCACCAGGATTTCAACCTAGCTTCACTCACTAGGATTTCAATCACCTGGCTTCACTCACCAGGACCCGGCTTCACTCATCGGGATTTCAACCTAGTCCCACTAGGATTTCAATCACCTGGCTTCACTCACCAGGACCCGACTTCACTCACCGGGATTTCAACCTAGTCCCACTAGGTATGCCTAATCCCACTAGGTCTTTTCCACTTCACCTAGTCCCACTAGGTGTGCATAGTCCCACTAGGTCTTTTCCACTTCACTTAGTCCCACTAGGTGTGCCTAGTCCCACTAAGTCTTTTCCCATGCCAGCGTGCGATCTCCTCGATCCACCTAGACTTAATCCGAATTCATTCAACCAAACTTAAATCGTTGTCAACACCAAAACAACAATCGGGCCAGACTGCATCAACACCCAGGGATAAGTCCCTTCGACCATTAATGTAGTCGTCAGAAAGCAGGATACGAATCGGTCCGAGGTGACGGCCGAAAAGACATGGCTTAATCGGCCAGACGACCGAAGCAAGAAGGGCTGACTTGATCCAGGCTCTTGGTAAATCACAAAGCCCTTGGTTCGGGTCCCGGTCAGACGCGTGGCGACCCACTCTCTCCGGGTCTAATTCGATCAATCAAGTGGCCAAATCCTCATAGGCGGGCCAGCTCCCGCAAATCCATGGGTTCGGGTGTCGGTTGGGCGCGGGGCGACCCACGATACCCGAACCCGACTCAACCAAGCGAGCTTTGCTCCCCGAGAGCCATAAGGACAGCATTCTGAGGTCTTGCACCCTCAGTCATTCGGTTTAGTGGCTCACGTAGAGGAGATGCCCATGTAATCAATCACTTGAACGACTCTCGCTCGGGTCGTTAACACTCGGAAGTAAAAGCAGAATGCTCGAGCGGAGAGGCGAAATTTCATTCAAAAGGGGCAAAGATGTTACAAACTCGGAAGCCAATCCCCTCTGCACACATAAGGAAGGAAAGGCGAAAACAGAAGACCCTGCCCTCACTTGAAAGGTTGGCTGGTTATGTCAGGCAAGTCCGGGGACATATCCTGAAGCCGAACGGCTGTGGGAGGCATGTCGGGGGATAAGTACCCGCCTCATTTAAGTTGCCGAATCGTTCTAATTCCTTGGTGCATCAACACGGCCTGAAATCGCTTGGAAATCTCATCAGAATGGGCCTGGGAATTGAGGCATTCGAGTCTATGCACCTCCAATCAGGCAGCTTCCACTTCCTTGTAAGAACGTAGTGAAAGATCGTATAAGGTGTGCTAGAGGGGGTGAATGACACTTTTTCGGATCTTGGGATCTCTACAAAGTCGTTAGCGCAGCAGAAACAATAATATGCAAAGTACATAAGAAATAAAACACTGCTAACACCTTGATTTACTTGGTATCCACCCCGGTCGGGTGACTAATCCAAGAATCCTTCGGTGGATCAACCCCCGGATAACCTCCAGCTAGATCTGTCGCTCCTTGTGGGTGGAGAAACCTCGCCACAACACCTTAAACGCTCTCTGATCACAGTATACTACTAAATTACTTTACCCAAGCAAGTTTCGTCAAGAAAGATAGTAGGAAACGAGCCCCTTTAAATATGGCTCGAATTTGAAAACAGCTGCTACCAATCGACTGCCCCTGGGGCAGTCGACTGGTCCCACTCAGATTTGACTGTTACAGTACAACGTTCAAATCTGCCAGAAAATATCAAAGAAAACATACACAAAATATCATATTAGTATCAATGCAAAGTCTAAATGGAGAAATGAACCTTAAATCATCATACCTCTTGACTGTCTTTTTCATGTTTTTTGGTTTTGAGAGAATGACTTGAGAAAAGAGGTTTTCCACCAACCCTAGAAGTAGATCGGAGTTAGAGGAGACCTTAGGGACTGATTTTAGGGCGTGAAACGGACTTAGGTGCAAGGGGAGTTGAGAGGAAGAGAAAATCGCCGAGAATAAGCAGCCAAAACCCTAGGTTTGGCTTTCCCGGCACGCCCTTTCCTTTTATAAAACCCGCGCACCAGTCGACTGCCCCTGGGCCAGTCAACTGGGCCAGAGTGTAATTACATTCTGTGGGTTTTGCCAGTCGACTGGCCTCCAGCCAGTCGACTGGTGTCTGATGTTCTGAATTTCAGTTTTTCAGCCCGAATTTCAGAAATGCCTAACTAATTTCACAAATTCCCAAAAATTCTGAAATCTTGTGGGGATATTTGTGGATCCTATATTTACTTGAAAAAAATATAATTTCAGTCAAAGTCATCCCAAATCCCAAATTTGGTACAAACTCCGAGTTTCTCTAAAAGGTATCATAAAACCCTTCCCAAAAGTTCTAATTTGGACCTCACCTTGATGCTACTTCCCATACTCATCCATAGTCCATTCATAGCATCAAGTTATATGGTATTTAGGCATTAAAATCGATTTGTCTCAATTAAAATCCTAATTTCACCTTTTTCTTTATAATTCTCCCTTTAGTGTGCCAATTCTCTAGGATTAAGACTAACCTTAGCTTTTTTTTTAAACCTCTTGGCACACTCTATGGTTCTTTTCAATCCCCTAGAAGGAAACCACCTGAGATCCATTGACCATGGAACTCATTTTGACTTCCAGAACTCTCCCTTGATCTCCTAGCCCTAGTTACTTCCTTAGGTAACTCTCCTACAAAGGCAAGACCACACCGGTGCTCGTCCGGTGCTTCTTTACCTTCCATTATCACTCTCTTAACCCTGTAGACCTTTTTCTTGGTCAATTTCTTTTCTTTTCCCTCAAATGACTTTTCTTTTCCATTTTTGACTTTTTCTCTACCATAGTTGTAAGGCATCCTTGAATATGATACCTTATTGACATTAGCCCTCCTAGAACGGTATCCTAAACCCGGCCTACCATTCTTATACTTTTGGCCCTTTGATATCATGTCCAATTCCTTGGACCCTTGAATTACTCTACCAAGGTTTCTTTCCAACTCATCAAGTTTTGCTCTTAAAACTTGGTTTTCCTTTTCTAACTTCCTAACCTTAGGATCACTAGACCTAATTTGATCATTTCTAGGTCCACTTATTTGTCTAGACATTTTTCCATTTTTCTTAGGGTTTATGCCTTGGTCCTTAGCTCTAGAATTTCTAGATTTATCATGAAACATAAAATCTTAGTGTTTTGGTATACAAAATTGTTTCTACTTCTATCATGATATTTAAAACCAAAAACATGCATGGGCACACAACTATTATTAATTCTATCATTCAAACAAACATTTTGAGCATTCATTGAAAAGTTTGAAGCATGAGTAGGGTTAGAGGGTACCTTCCTTACCCTTGGTGCTCCCCCTTGATGAGTGCTCCTCTTTCTTTCTTCTTTCTCCCATTTCCTAAGGTGCTCCATCTTCTTGAGCCCTTTACTTCTTGGACATTTTGTATGATAATGCCTGAGCTCCCTGCATGTGAAACACCGAATCCTCTTTCTTTTGTTTTGAACTTCCTCATTCCTATAACTCATATTAGATTTAAATTGAATGGATTTGGGCTTAGGAATTACCTCCTTTTTACCTAGTGGACACTTGTCCTTATAGTGCCCCTTTTTATTACAACCAAAGCATGTAATATGCTCTCTTGACTTAGCTTTGATGGAGGTGGAAGTCGTCTCTTGCCCTTGTGAGGATGAGGGTCTCTCCTCCCCCTCAACACTTGAAGTTGCCATTTCTTCTTCTTCTTCGAATGGAATCGGTGCTTCTCCACTTACTTCTTCCACTTTTCTTGACAATTCAACTTCTTTTTCATCTTCTTTAATACTTGAGTCGATTTCCTCAACCTCTTCCACTCTTTGAGTTGATGTAGGGTTCTTATGAATTTCTTCCAACTTATTCCACAATTCGCATGCATTTGAATATTTCCCTATCTCACTCAAAACATAGTTAGGCAACATATTAATCAAAATATTTATTACCTTCTCATTGGCCCTAGCTTGTTCTTATTGTTCACTTGTCCAATATCTAGGGTGAAGCCTTTTGCCATGCTTGTCCTTGGGGATTTCGAATGGGTCTTCAATGGTCATTCTACACTCCCAATCCATTCCGAGCCACATCTTCATTCTATCTCTCCAATAATCAAAATTTTCATGCTCATATGATGGTGGTGAGTTGATATCGTCACCTAACTTATTTTCCATGGCCCTTATCCTCTAGCGAGTGCTCCCTCGGTGGTTAGTCCGATCAAGAGCGGTCCTTGCTCTGATACCAACTGAAAGATCGTATAAGGTGTGCTAGAGGGAGGGTGAATAGCACTTTTTCGGATCTTGGGATCTCTACAAAGTCGTTAGCGCAGCGGAAACAATAATATGCAAAGTAAATAAGAAATAAAACACTGTTAACACCTTGATTTACTTGGTATCCACCCCGGTCGGGTGACTAATCCAAGAATCCTTCGGTGGATCAACCCCCGGATAACCTCCGGCTAGATCTGTCGCTCCTTGTGGGTGGAGAAACCTCGCCACAACATCTTGAACGCTCTCTGATCACAGTAGACTACTAACTTACTTTACCCAAGTAAGTTTCGTCAAGAAAGATAGTAGGAAACGAGTCCCTTTAAATAGGGCTCGAATTTGAAAACAGCCGCTACCAGTCGACTGGTCCCACTCAGATTTGACCGTTACAATACAACGTTCAAATCTGCCAGGCTGTTCCAGTCACCACCAGTCGACTGCCCATGATCCAGTCGACTGGTACACACCTAAGCCTAGGATTTCACTCCCGAGTACAAGTCTCTCTCGCACTCAAATCCTCCCGGCTTAACCCCTGAGTATAAGCCCACATACTCAGACCCTCACCACTCAGTTGACTCTTCACCAACAGCCTTGACTGTTGCCTTCACGCACTCTTCATCTTCGGCCCTCGTCCCTCGGATGCGCACGCAAGCCTCCAGCTTGCCATCATGCCACCCTTCACGTACGCCTTGAAGTCCGCGTCCCTCGGCTCATCATCCCTGCTATCCAATGGTCCCTCAGATGCGTACGTAAGCCTCCAGCTTACCTCCATACCCTCCTTCACCTGAAGACATCAACCAAGTCCATGCGTACCTGTACACCTGCACACTCATGTACACATGTGAGAACAACACAAATCCTAACTTAACCATATTGCCCACTCATCAAAATATCATGATCCTCCAGATCATCTCAGGGCTGATTGCCCCAACACGTAGCTCCACCAGCTCTGCCCGAGTTGCTTCCCATTCAGTTTTCTCCTTCATTAGCTGCTCGAGCTCCTCCTTGTGGTATTGTAAAGATTGATCCTTGGAAGAGAGTTCGGCAGACAGCTTGGCTATCCTCTCTGCCTGGGCAGAGGCCTATGCGCCCTTGGTTTCCAGCTGGGCCTTAAGCAAGTCGGCGGCGGCGGACGCCTCTTGCAGCTGAGCTTCCGCTTGAGCCAGTTTATCCCGGGTCTTCGCTTGAAGGGCCCAGGCTTTCCGCTCATTATGCTTCAGGGTAGAGATCCTAGTATTCATCTGAGATACGACCAAGTTTGCTATCTCGACCTGGCCACGAGTGGCTTCCAGCTACTCTTCGGAGAGAGCTACCCAGCCCTGAAGGGCTTCGACCTCGGCTCGCAGGTCGTTTATGTTGGAACTTGGATGGCTAGAGAGGGGGGGTGAATGTAGCCAGACACTAGAACTTTAGCACTTTTCGATTTTCTGCAACTCAGGGATTAGTAGCACAGCGGAAGCACAAGAAAAATAGAGTTGCAGAAAACTAAACCCTAAACTAAGCACAAACACAAAACGCTAACAAGAGGATTTACAAGGTTCGGGGATAACTTGCCCTACTCCTTGGCGTGCCCTTAAGGTGGGCGATCCCTTGATCGTCGCGCAGATCAAGCCCCGGAAAATCCAGATAAAATGCAACCTCCTTCTCGGTGGAGTAACCTTTTCATAGCGTTTCAAAATGATCAAGTATAGAGTACAGAAAACACAAGAAGGATCTTACTTAGCACTTAGAACCACAAGAACACAAGCAAACTTCTCCCGAGCTCCACTCAGCGCAGATCTCACGCAAGAACTCCCTTCTTCGTGTCTTCTCGCTGATGGACTCAAGCTCCTTGTTTCTTCTTCCAAGTGCCCAAGTAATAGACGGTTGCTCAAGATAGTAGAGTAATCGCAAGTGTAGAGCAAAGCTTTCGATGATGGAGAACTGATAGCACAGCAAGCACTCTAGCCAGAATTCTGTTCCACTCTTCTCCGCTACCCAGCTTAACCAGCTTCCATCGCCAGGTCAACCGTTCCTCTGCAGCAGCCCCCAGCTGCTCTCCTGCAACAGCTAGCTATCCCTGACCTCCTCTGAACTCACTGAATCCCTTCCAGTCGAGCCCCAGGTCATCAGCTCCTCAGCCGTTGCAGCTCACGCCATAGAATGTTGCAACCTGCTGAAGCAAACAGCCAAAACTGCTGTAGCGAAAACCTTCTTTTGACTTCCCTTGGATGATCCCTGAGTCACCTGCACACTTAGCAGCACATTAGGGCAGCAAATCAACAGAAGATCAAAGCATCAGAACATATCAGTGGAGTACCAGTGGTGATCAGAAGTGTTCAGAGCGCGATTAGAACTCTGACAGCGCATTTTGAATTAAAGTGATCGGTCATCGGACCGATCCAGGGCTCGTGGATCGATCATCGGACCAATCCACATCTTTGCTGGGACTCCCAGCTTTCGCGGCCACACGGGTCTGATCGGTCACCAGACCGATCAGGCTGTGACCTGATCGGTCACCAGACCGATCAGGAAGCTCCCCGACCAATCAGGCTCCAGCCTGATCGGTGATAGCGAGAACTCCGCGACACTTGATCGTTCATCGGAACGATCCGAACAGTGTTCCAGATCGGTCACCAGACCGATCAGGAGCCTAGTAGTGAAGGGAACCAAACTCACTGAATGCTCCCTGATCGGTCACCAGACCGATCAGGAGCAGAGCAGTAAGTGAACTGCATGCTCCCTGATCGGTCACCAGACCGATCAGGAGCAGAGCAGTGAGTGAACTGCATGCTCCCTGATCAGTCACCAGACCGATCAGGAGTCGATCAGTAGCCCAACAAGGTCTCTGTGTGCTCCCTGATCGGTCACCAGACCGCTCAGTCATCGCTGGATCGGTCACCAGACCAATCCACGAAGGAGCACCATGCCAACTACCCTGATCGGTCACCAAACCAATCCAGGCAAGCCCAAATGCACTTCAAGTCACGAGAACAAGCCTCCAGCCCTTCTCTGACTCGTGCTTAATCCCTTGGACCAAGACTTCATGCCCAGCTTCACTCACCGGGACTTCAGTCAACCTGGCTTCACACACCAGGACCTGGCCCTCCATGCCGGGATTTTATCAACCTAGCCCTCCAGGCTAGGACCTGACCCTCCAAGCCAGGACTTTTCCACACCTAACCCTCTAGGTTAGGACTTTTCACACCTAGCCCTCCAAGCTAGGATTTTTCCACACCTAACCCTCCAGGTTAGGATTTTTCACACCTACCCCTCCAAGCTAGGATTTTTCCCAAACCTAGTCCCACTAGGTATGCCTAGTCCACGACCAGGACTTAATCATAATCATCTCATCAACCTAAACTGAAATCGGTGTCAACACCAAAACAACAATCAGGGTCAGACTACATCAACAATCTCCCCTTTTTTATTGTTTGACAACCCAATTTTAAGTTTAGGGATTTGAAATCAATATTCTCAAATTTCAGAATCATAGGGGAATCAGGATCCTCCCCCTACAACATAAACATCCTAAACTTAACCAACCACACTCTCCCCCTTTGTCAAATACTAAAAAGGGTGTAGACGGGTTGTTAAGTTTAAACATACTCCCCCCTCAACCCTAGGGGTTTCCCAAAACAACATAAGATTTGAATAATGTCGAGGAACATATGAAAACATATGAAAAATATAAAGCATGACAAAGCAATCATATGTATCATATGAACATGGAGTGAAAACAAGTAGATCTAGTAATAAGGTAGGCAAATAGTCCAATGAGTGAATCATAAGCAAAATCTAGTCAGATAAGTAAGGCATAAACCATAGCACGAAAAGTCAAGTGCATCATACAACCAAACCAGACAAATAGTGATATGCATATCAAGGCATCAAAGTCAACACCAAGCCATACCAGGCAAATAGTCAGAACGGACAGATCCGTCAAATAGTCAGATACTACAAAGCAAGATCAGAGTACAATCAATAATCAATCATCAGCGGGAGGGTCATCGTCCTGCATCCGATCATCTGTCGTGTCATCAGGAATGAAAGACCCAGGTGCAGCACTGCTAGAGGGCGCATCTCCAGGAAACGTGTGCCGGCGCCACTCATCATACCAAGTCTGCTGCAGAGTACGGACCCCCGAGACATCAGACTCCACCACGTGCAGTCGTCGATCGAAGGAGCGAAACTCCGACCGGACCTCCTCGCGCCAGAGCTCCCTCAAATGAAGATCATGTTGGATGGTCCGATCCAGCATAGAAATCTACCAGCGCAGGTCTGGGTCCGGCTCATAGTCGTAGTCAGCAGCAGCAGCGGGAGCCTCCTGATGTGCAGCAGCATCTGCTGGTGCCTGAAAGTGGGGGCCTCCCCTAGGCAGCTCTCCAAGACCCCTCCCATCCTTCCACACAAGAGCCCGATCGTGATCCCTGATAATGATGCCAGACTTGGCAAATGCCCGCCTGCCAAGTCGGCAATCCTGTTTAACCATGGGCACTGTCCTGCCCTTGGTTACATCAACACCTACTGACATAAGCCAGTCAGTGATGATGTGACCAAATGGCATATAGACAGTGCGTCGACTGGGCTCTCGATAGGAAATGATCGACTGAAAGATGCTCCCCATGATGTCAAAGTCTAAATGGCGATGCATGCCATAGAGCATCAAGCAGTGGTATGGACGGATCTCAGTCAAGGGTTTTGAAGTGATTGGCAAGATGCAGTTCGTGATTATCTTGAAGAGAATGTAGTCAACAGGGGAAAGACGGAGGGCCGCAAAGGTCGGAAAGTCGGGCCCTAACTCGTCAAGACCGGCTGGTCGAGGATGGCCAAAGAAGTGTTGATATATCGTGTCGGGGGTGACATCCGCAAAAGGAGGCAGTAAGGGGTCAGGAAGCTCTGGGTAGATGAATAGAAATTAGGCGACCGACGCCCGCCTAGATACTCCGCCAAGATGTCATAAGAGAAATCAAGATTCCTCTTGGTGACCCGAGTAGTGAAATCGAATCCCCCGTTAGGTCCTTGTTGAAAGTTATTGTAAAACTCAGAAACAAGGTCATAGTTTATTGTCCGCTCCAGGGAGAGGAGAAAGCCAAGGTTGTAGAAGGTAAGTATCTCCATAATGGAGGGACAGTGCTTGGACAAGAAGGGACCATCAATTGATCGGCAAGAAAGCAGCTTGAAGGTTCGAGACTGGAACGCTTGCTCACAAGCAGCGTTCGGGAACCTGGAACTCGACGAAGGCTGAGGCCTTCGAGAGGGCGCGGAAGAAGAAGGGCCTTTGCCCTTTGCGGACCCTTCCGCGGGTTCCTTGCCCTTGGATGACTTCCTAAGGGTTTGAAGAATTGATCATGACAGCAAATTGAATCAAATGAAGTAAATCGAATATTGATAACATCATGACACAAGTTGATGACACAAATTCAAAGATCACAAGATTAAGGTTTGATTAAATTGGTCAAGACAAGGTTTAATCAATGAAATAATCAGTGAAGATAAGGGTTAAGACAAGGAGGTCACGGTAAGAATAGAGTCGCAGCACAAAACACACCACAAGATAAAAACCAAGATTTGCCCAAATACATGATTGAGGAAGTAATCAGTAGGGTAAAACAAAACAAAAACTCACTTAGGTGTCATTGTTGAGTTGGTTGTGAGGAATCGCGCGGCTGAGTTGCGCAGAGAACAACACACACAAATGGTGCTTTGCGAGAAAGAACACAGGAGCAACAATGGAACTCCTAGCCAGGGAGTCGATCGCGCAGCAGGGAGTCGATCGCAAGGAAACCCAGTCGCACGCGCAACAGGGAGTCGATCATAAGAAGCCACACGCAGGAAGAACACGGGAAGAAGCTCACGCACAACAAGTAGATCGCACGCACAAGAGAGGATTTCGGCGCTAGGGCTTGGAAAGGTAGGGTTTACACGAAGTTAATAGGTTGGTGGATCGGTCCACCAACCGTAATTTAATGTGATCGAACGGATCACCGTTCGATCTGGGAGCGCCCAGACCGATCAGGCTCCAGCCTGATCAGACTGGCCTGGTCCTGATCGGTCGGGTGACCGATCAGGCAGGCCCCTGATCGATTGGCTTATCGATCAGGGAGCGAACAGTAGGTTTGGGAGGCTTACTGTGACCCTCCTGATAGGTCGGTGGACCGATCACTACAGGGGGCCAGATCGGTCCGTGGACCGATCCAGGCCAACACAGTGGGATTTTGACAATTTTTCACGAAATTGCTGGATCGGTCCATTGGACCGATCAGACCTACTCCTGATCGGTCCGGTGACCGATCAGGCTCCCTGAATTTTCCTGATATGATCTGAAACTTTCAGTTTCAGACTTCCCTTCGATTTCTGACAAGATCTGATGAAAATTATCGATCTTGGAAGTGTTCCCATGACTAAACTTGATCCCTGAACAAGGATCAAAGGTCCTTATGGATTTAACAATCAATTTGCTCCACCAAAGTAAAGTCAAATGCAATCACAAACATGCAATCAATTTTAAACAAGTTTGTATCCAAATAAGATCTCCAATCAAGTTTCCTTGATTGGAATGTCCAAGTATGATCATGGAGCCAAGTACACATGTGTTATGCATTGGTTTTTCCCATACTTGGTCAACTTAGTGATTGTTATCTCGTCAACCTAATTTCTCAAGGGATGCAATAACATTTCGAGAAATTAAGTTGATCCTAGCATCTCACCCCATTTCTAGCAAACAAAAACGTTTTGTTAACCTTATAGTTTGTGTGAGATGTCCCCAAGTTACCCAATTGTGGTTCCCTAACAATTCGAAATGATCATAAAGGGTTTTGAATGCATTTCAATCCTACGAAGTGCGACACATTCCTAATTCCCTTCTTAAGAAACTAAATTCATTCTTGGGGAGTGGTTTAGTGAAAATGTTTGCTAGATTTAATTTGGACTCGACATATAAGAGTACAACATCTCCTCTAGCAACATGATCCCTAATGAAGTGGTGACGCACTTCAATATGTTTAGTCCTAGAGTGATGAACTGGATTCTTTGTTAGGTTAATTGTGCTAATGTTGTCACACAACACTTGCACACCCTTGTAGCTTAATCCATAGTCCTCTAGAGTATGAATCATCCACAACAATTGCGATATGCTCTCTCCCATAGCAATATATTCTGCCTCGGTCGTGGAGAAAGCAACATAATGTTGCTTCCGACTTGACCAACTTACTAATGATGATCCTAAAAATTGGCAACTCCCACTTGTGCTTTTCCGGTCTAACTTACATCCAGCATAGTCGGAATCGGTGTAGCCAATTAGGTCAAATGATTCGGTATGGGGGTACCAAAGATCAACACCAATTGTGCCCTTAAGGTATCTCAAAATTCTCTTGACATCAATTAAGTGAGATTCCTTGGCACAGACTTGATACCTAGCGCACATACCCACAGCAAAAAGTATATCAGGTCGACTGGCTATGAGGTATAGCAGACTACCTATCATGCTTCGATATTGAGTCAAATCAACAGGTTTACCACTCTCATCATTGTCTAATCTTGTGTATGTAGCCATGGGAGTGGTTACCTCTTTTGAATCACTCATGTTAAATTTTCGAAGCATTTCTTGAGTATACTTCGATTGGTGCACATGGATTCATCTCGAATTTGCTTGATTTCAAGTCTAAGTAAGAAAGTCAACTCTCCCACTAGACTCATTTCAAATTCACTCTCCATGTGTCCAATGAATTCATTTAAATAACCCTTGTTGTTTGAGCCACAAATAATGTCATCGACATATACTTGGGCTACAAATATATTATCATCATCTCTCCGTAGAAATAGTGTAGGGTCTATTTGGCCTCTAACAAAGCCTTTTTCAATTAAAAATGCCGACAATCGCTCATACCAAGCTCGGGGTGCTTGTTTAAGGCCGTAGAGCGCCTTTTTGAGCTTGAATACGTGGTTTGGGAATTCAGTACTCTCAAATCCTGGAGGTTATTCGACATAGACCTCTTCTCTTATTAAACCATTTAGAAAGACCGATTTGACATCCATTTGATATAGCTTGAAACCACGATGTGCTGCAAATGCAAGCATCAATCGGATGGACTTTAATCGTGCCACGGGAGCATAGGCCTCATCATAATCAAGGCCTTCTACTTGATTGTAACCCTTGGCTACTAATCGTGCCTTGTTTCTATTGGTGCAGGCAGCACCCAAGTCGAACCTGGGTTTTGATAATGACAAAGGGTTCAAAAGTTAAGATATTATGTTGATCTAACATGTTCACTAAGTATACAGGAAAAGAAGCCCTAGGTACACTAGGCATGAAGTCCTGGTCGAGGACTGGGCACAAAGCCCTGGCAAGGAGCTGGGCACCGAAGACCTGCTCGGAAGGTGGGCACGAAGTCCTAGTCGAGGACTGGGCACGAAGCCCTGGCAAGGAGCTGGGCACCGAAGACCTGCTCGGAAGGTGGGCACGAAGACCTGGTCAGGTGCATCGGGCAAAAGTCCAACCGGAGGAGCCGGTTGGCAAAAGGTAAACTCTCCTGAGAGGAGTAGGTGAGGACGCGTTCCCCGTCGAGGGAACAGTAGGCGTCGGCTCGACCTAGGGCTCCATTTAGGAGACCCGAAGTCAGAACCAAGACAACTACGGCTGTAAAATTCACTAACATGCTTGCTTTGTTTTGTTTGGTACTAACCCTGGATGCAGGACCGAAGGAACGAGTTTCTGCAGCTCAGAACTCCCCAAAGGAGAGGGGCAGCAGCTGGGTTGGGCGCCCGGGAGGTCCCGGGCGCCCTAAGTCAAAGCCAAACAAGAGTTAAGCAAGAAAACGCTTCGGAAGCACATTGGGTCGGGCGCCCCCTTGCTCCCGGGCGCCCCCGTGCTCCCGAGCGCCCCGGATGTCTCGGGCGCCCTGGGTCCAAGCCAATGAAGCGATAGAAGCTTATCCAGCCGAGAAGCCCGCTGACAAAGTCAACACGAGCGCCCACTGCTTCCCAGGTGCCCCCGTCAAACCTCGAGCCCGATCCTGGAGGGATAAGGGCTGACCGAGAGATTTGCGGATCAAGTGACACGCGGAGGGCGCCCCCAACGTCCAGGGCGCCCCCAAGTGCACTATATAAGGGGTTCGACCCCCAAGGCTTCTAAACATAGTTTTCCAACGCCTCAGTACTCTTCGCTCAAGTGCTTTGCTCCAGAAACTTCTGATCTCGAGGTTCTAGCGCCGACGACGACCCTACGCACCGAAGAATGATCTACACCGGGTGTCGGTAACGAAGAGTTAGTTTTTAATTGTATTCTTACTGCACTATTACTATACAACTTCTTGTAAGAACTTGCACAATTATAGTATTACCCGCAGTAAACGGTCAAGGACCGTGGGCCTTGGAGTAGGAGCCGACCGCGACTCCGAACCAAGTAAATCCTTGTGTTCGCGTTTGGTTTTCGTGTTAATTTTCCGCTGTGCATTCTCTCTCTAAATCCGAAACGGTTTACGATATTCACCCCCCCTCTATCGTATTCTCTCGATCCAACAAGTGGTATCAGAGCGGGGAAGCTCAAATTTGGTGCAACCGCCAATTTGAGAATTTTTTTTGGATTTTCTTCGAATTTTTTTCGAATCTTTATCGTTAATCGAGATTGGTGCAACACCACTCGATAAATTTTTTTTCCTTCTTCCCGCACTACTAATCCAAGACCAAGTCTTGGGACATTTTTTTTCTCTTCTCTCTTTCTTTTTCAGATAATTTCTAAATGGCCATGCAAGAAGGCTTCAGTACCGCCAGACCACCGCTCTTCAGTGGGGAGGACTTCTCCTACTGGAAGAGTAGGATGGAAGTCCACCTGAAAACTCAGGTGGACATGTGGATAATAATCCAGTCCGGACTGGAAATTTCGAAGAATGTTGACGGAGTGCCACAATCCTACACCGAATGGGATACCGCCCTCAAAAGAAAAATTGAAGCTGACACCAAAGCAACTCAAACACTTCAATGCGGCCTAACCAAAGAGGAGCTGAACCGGGTAGGTCCATTCAACAGTGCAAAAGAACTCTGGGGTAAGCTAATTGAGTTGCACGAAGGAACCTCCGACACCCGGATCAGCAAGAGGGACCTACTACTGAACAAGCTGTATACAATCAAGATGAACGACGGTGAAACAGCAGCCCAGCTTCACGCCAGAATTTAGGAACTGATGAACGACCTTCACACAATCGGTCACAAGGTAGAAAACCGTGACCTGATCAGGTATACCCTTAACGCTTTACCAAGAAACACCTTGTGGGCATCTATGGTAGATGCGTACAAAGTTTCAAGGGACTTGTCTAAAATTAAATTAGATGAACTATTTTCCGAACTTGAATTACATGAGCAGACTAACTGCACTCTAGCCGAGAAAGGCATTGCCTTTATTGCAGGAAAAACTGGAAAGATAACCAAGAAGAAGCCTCAACCTGAGCCCGAGTCTGAGTCAGATTCAGACTCAGAAGACAGCGAAGGAGATCGACCCAAGCTGGTCCGGCTTGCCCGGAACTACTACAAGGAATTGAAGAATCAATCCAACAGAAGAAAGGCCAGCCGAAAGAAGGAAGATCCAGCTGAACCAGCTAAGAACAAATCAAGTGTGACTTGCTTCGAATGTAACAAAAAGGAACATTTCAAATCGGAATGCCCTAACCTAAAAGAAGCCAAGAAAGCAAGAAGAAAGAAGACTCTTCAAGCAACATGGGACGAGTCTTCCTCTGAAGAAGAAGAAGAGGCCCCACAGTCGAACTTGCTCGCCCTGACTGCCTCAGACGAAATCGAGACCGAGTCAGAATTAGAACCGGACGACGGCAAACTCACGTTTTCAGAGGATGACGAAATCACTGTAAGTGGTTTTTCTAGAAATCAATTATGTGAATTAATTGCCTATCTTTCTCGAGACTTGGCGAAAGCCAAAATCCGAGTCGAATCTCTCCGACAGGAAGTAAAACTCCTGAAAGAGGGAGCTGACTCTAGATCCTTAACTGAGAAGATTCAAGAAGGAACCTCTACTCAAGTTGAAAAACTTGAGAAAGAGAACTCCTCCTTGAAAACTCAAGTCAAGGACCTTAGATCAGCCTTAGAACGATTCACTTCTGGTTCCAAGGGTCTTGACATGATTCTTAGAAAACAGAAGTCGGTTCTAAATCGATCCGGATTAGGCTATAGAACCAAGTCTAGACAAAGAACATATTATGCTGTACTGAACCAGTCCAGACCTAAAGTTCAGGCATGGGTACCCAAACTGTGCCTGAATAAACAACCTGGATCAAATCGGTATTGGATCCCCAAGGACAAGATTCACATCTTGCCGAACCATTATCGTGGCTTTAGTCCAGGGGGAGCCAAATTAAAAACAATATTCATAGTTAGATAAATTTCTACTCTTGTTTTTAAATTGCATGATTGATTGTTTATTTAATTTCTGTAATTTACCATGCTTAGACTTAGACTGGTTAGATTAAGGACTGAACCAATTAAACTAAAACTTGAACAACCTAGTATTGGGTGGCGGTGAGATGATAGTACGTTAGGGAAGCCTCTTATAATAAGGTCAAGTATACTGTACTTGGTCTCTTTAGATTGGTGAAACTAGCCGAAGCTACTGATCCAAGACCCAAACTAGTTAGACCAGAATTTCTCAAAAAGTAATTTTGAAAATGAAATTTCATTAAAAGGCTTTGTCAAGGAAAGGGTTGATGATCCAATAAGGCTACGGCCAAAGAAGGCCTAGTGCTTCGCCAAGACCTGGAAGCTAATTTTTGAAATTCAAATTCAAATAATTCTTTGTCAAATTCGAATCTAACCAGGGCGCCCGAGCTAAAGTTAAGATATTATGTTGGCAAAAGTTGAACCCAAGTCGAACCTGGGTTTTGATAATATCACGGGCGCCCCCATCCAGCTGCCTCGCCAGGTTCGACTTGTAGGCAGCACCCAAGACGAACCTGGGTTTTGATAATGACAAAGGGTTCAAAAGTTAAGATATTATGTTGATCTAACATGTTCACTAAGTATACAAGAAAAGAAGCCCTAGGTACACTAGGCACGAAGTCCTGATCGAGGACTGGGCATGAAGCCCTGGCAAGAAGCTGGGCACCGAAGACCTGCTCAGAAGGTGGGCATGAAGTCCTAGTCGAGGATTGGGCACAAAGCCCTGGCAAGGAGCTGGGCACGAAGCCTTGGCAAGGACCTGGGCACCGAAGACCTGCTCGGAAGGTGGGCACGAAGACCTGGTCAGGTGCATTGGGCAAAAGTCCAACCGGAGGAGCCGGTTGGCAAAAGGTAAACTCTCCTGAGAGGAGTAGGTGAGGACGTGTTCCCCGTCGAGGGAATAGTAGGCGTCGGCTCGTCCTAGGGCTCCATTTAGGAGACCCAAAGTCAGAACCAAGATAGCTACGGCTGTAAAATTCACTAACATGCTTGCTTTGTTTTGTTTGGTACTAACCCTGGATGCAGGACCGAAGGAACGAGTTTCTGCAGCTCAGAACACCCCAAAGGAGAGGGGCAGCAGCTAGGTTGGGCGCCCAGGAGGTCCCGGGTGCCCTAAGTCAAAGCCAAACAAGAGTTAAACAAGAAAACACTTCGGAAGCACACTGGGACAGGCGCCCCCTAGCTCCCGGGCGCCCCGGATGTCTCGGGCGCCCTGGGTCTAAGCCAACGAAGCGATAGAAGCTTATCCAGCTGAGAAGCCCGCTGACAAAGTCAACCCGGGCGCCCCCGTCAAACCTTGAGCCCGATCCTAGAGGGATAAGGGCTGGCCGAGAGATTTGTGGATCAAGTGACACGCGGAGGGCGCCCCCAACGTCCAGGGCGCCCCCAAGTGCACTATATAAGGGGCTCGACCCCCAAGGCTTCTAAACACAGTTTTCCAACGCCTCAGTACTCTTCGCTCAAGCGCTCTACTCCAGAAACTTCTGATCTCGAGGTTCTAGTGCCGACGACAACCCTACGCACCGAAGAACGATCTACACCGGGTGTCGGTAACGAAGAGTTAGTTTTTAATTATATTCTTACTGCACTATTATGTTAGTAATATGAGAGAAGTGTCCTAAGGCAATCGCCTTATGATTGTAATCATTTACTTTAATAAATGAATATTCACTATTTGAGTATACATGTTCGTGTATTTGATTGAGATCTTAAACTCATTTACTGAATGTCCGCAATACAATTCACAGCATGAGAGAATTTGTGATGAATTCACAACTAGTGATTATCTCTACATGTGCAATTGTGAAGTATTGAAATTGTCCCTAGTCGATGAATTGATAAATACGGACACTATCAATTCTCTTGAGACTAGCATGGGTTATTCTCAAATCAGCTGATTCTCACTGGCTGGAGACATTAGGATGTCCGGAGATAAACATGAATGCTAGTTAAGGGAACTAGTTCATTGGAGTGACTAGCTGTAAAACTTCATATGGTAGTCTATATATAGATATGTCAGTGAAGTTCTTACTGCAGCTTAAGTGCGATGTTCCTTTGACTTGCGGTGTTCAAGTCATCTTGGTCATGGAGACTTATACTTTGACATCTTAAGCAAGCATCTCCATGGAGGTGTGAACCCAGGATGGTTGGGTATAAGCCGAAGTGCCCGAAGATGTTTGAACAGCCTACAAAGGATTCACCACTCCTTGCGAGGAGATGTATACCCAAGGCCTATCGTCGGATTATTACTCGAAGCCTCTGGCCAGAGCATCACATGATCTGAGTATGAATATCTCAAATACATGAGAGTAATTAGAATCTGTTGGACGAGAAAGACATTACTTGGGCTAGGTGTGACGTAGTCAGCCTAGTGGGGACTGACACACATAGACCGTGTCCTGAACCAAGTGGGTATAAGATGGTGAAGGGAATGAGACACGATTCATTAAAGCTGCTGAAGGGTTTCAGAATTATATCTGAGGTCAACCGTTGATCTTTCGATTAATTGGGGGTCATGATGTACTACTAGGTGCCACTCATGATCGTTCTATAATTGGTTGATTATAGACGGCCAACATAAATCGAAAGCCTATTTAGTCACACACACTACGAGTAATCCGAGGGATTTAAAATGAGTTGAAAATTAGATTTTCCGATCAAGAGAGATAAGTCGAATCTGAATTTATCAGAGACGCATCGGAAGCTTAAAATGGCTAAGTCTTTTGAAGGCTTATTGGACGAATTAAATGAGTTTAATTCGTAAGGTGACGGCTTGGATTTAGCCGGCCAAAGATGGTCCCCACCCTCTTTGGTTTGGCCGGCCACAATAAAAAGGGAAACCAAATTGTTTGGTTTAAATTATAAAATAAATCGAGCGTGATTTGTTTTATAAAATTATGGATAAAGAAATTTTTATAAAGAAATTTATAGAAATTTATTCTTTTTATGGAAATTAAAATGAACCATGGATTGGTTTATTTTATTTTATAAAATCAATTATGAATTGATTTTTCCATGATAAGAAAAATTTATATAGTAAATTTCTTATAAAAATTTATTCCATAATAAAAGAGGAGACATGGTTGTTTTTATTGTAAATTAAGTTATAATAAAAACTTAGCATAACGGAATAATTCATAGAAAAATTTATAAGATAAATTTCTTATGAAAAATTTATTCCGTTAAAAGGAGACTTGGCGATAAAGAGGTTACTATATAAAGGTACAAAGGCAAGGCTTGGAAATTAATTCAAGAGATAAGGATTCTTGCCTAACCTCTCTCCCTCTCCTTCTCTCTCTCCTTCTCCCTCACGGTGTGCCGTGACAAAGCAGCAGGCGGCCTGCTGCTTCTCCCCGACGCAGAGGATGTGCATGCAACGGGAAAGCATGGCTTTCCGTTTTGATTAATTTGCATGCAACGTTTTGATTAATTTGCATGCAACGGGAAAGCATGGCTTTCCGTTTTGATTAATTTGCATGCAACGGGAAAGCATGGCTTTCCGTTTTGATTAATTTGCATGCAACGGGAAAGCAAGGTTTCCCGTTCTATACATGTAGCTTGCACACAGGAGAAGGGATGCAAGGCCAAGGTTTGCTATTGGTCGTGAGCTTCCACCACCAAGAAGAGGTTGAAGAAGAAGAAGAAGCGGGCGCGACTCCTTCCTTCCTCCCGGAATTTTGATTCCGTTCTTCGTTTGGTGGTTAGTCTTTCCATCTCTCTCTTGGTATTCTTGTCATGCCTTTGGAGAATCTAGTAGTTCTTGTCGGCACGAAACTCGTGGCTTTGCGAAGTCATCCCGAAGAAAACTCGGCGTGGACGCGGATAGAGGCGGAGCTTCCAAGGGACGCTACGGTTGGATCTCGTCCCTTTTCTTCGAGTTATGTGAGGTATTAAGTAAATTAGTTTACTTTCTGTAAAAATTTTAAATGTATGATCATGTCTCCACAACATAAGGATGCATGCTAGATACGTGGTTAAAATAATTTGAGAAATTATTTATGCTAAACCTTCCGCTGCACGTAATTAAATTTTAAAATTACGAACCCGTATCCATATCAACATGCACCCGGTCCCAACATATTACTGTACAACTTCTTGTAAGAACTTGTACGATTATAGTATTGCCCGCAGTAAACGGTCAAGAACCGTGGGCCTTGGAGTAGGAGCCGACCGCGACTCCGAACCAAGTAAATCCTTGTGTTCGCGTTTGATTTTCGTGTTAATTTTCCGCTGTGCATTCTCTCTCTAAATCCAAAATGGTTTACGATATTCACCCCCCCTCTATCGTATTCTCTCGATCCAACAGTTTCTTATGATTTCTCCCTTATGGTTTAATTTATTTTTGAAGACCCATTTGGTTCCAATAATGGTGGTCTTCTTGGGTCTAGGGACTAAGTCCCACACTTGACTTCTTTCGAATTGACCTAGTTCATCTTGCATGACAATGATCCAATCGGGATCATTTAATGCTTCATCAATTTTTCTGGGTTCAATTTTGAAAATTAGGGCAACTTCATTAGCCTCATTTCTAAAGAATGATCTAGTCCTAACCTCATGATGGATGTCTCCAACAATTTGATCTTGGGGATGACTAGAGGCTAACCTAGTTGTCCTAGGAGTTGGTGGTGCTTCTTGAATGGTTTCACTAGACACCGGCTCAGCCTCAGGATCCGGCTGATCGATGGGTTGTCTAGGCTCACCGTCATCAGACTCATCACCATTATCAACAACATTTGGACTTTCATCTAAACCCAGTTTCCTAAGTTCGAATTGAGCTCCATCGACATCTTCTGGTTGATCACTTGCTTTTGGAATTTCTTCAAAGACAACATCAGAAGATTCTTCAACCAATCTAGACTTCTTGTTGTAGACTCGGTAGGCTTTGCTAACAAGGGAGTACCCGACCAGTATCCCTTCATCAGCCTTTGTCGTGAACTTTCCAAGGTGGTCCTTGGTGTTTAGGATAAACACCTTACAACCAAACACCCTAAGATGTTTAACCGTAGGTGGTTTTCCAAACCAAAGTTCATGGGGAGTCTTTCCTAAGAACCTATGGATGAGGACTCGGTTTTGCACGTAGTAAGCTGTGTTTACAGCTTCGGCCCACAAGTAGCTCGGTAGTGAGTACTCATTAAGCATGCTTCATGCAGCTTCTTGTAAGACCCGGTTCTTCCTCTCTACAACACCATTTTGTTGTGGTGTTCTAGGAGTAGAGAACTCGTGTCTATACCCTCTATCTTGACAAAACTCTAAAAATTGTTGGTTTTGGAATTCACCTCCATGATCATTTCTTATTATTTTAATGGTTGATGATTTCTCATTCTCAACTCTTCTACAAAAAGAAATGGAAATATCTAAGGTTTGGTCCTTATATTTTAGAAAATTCGTCCATGTATATCTAGAAAAATCATCAATGATAACAAAGCAATATCTACTACCATTCAAGGATATGATGGTGCTACAATCAAACAAGTCCATATGAAGTAAATCTAATGCGGTAGAAGTACTTACAGTGCTTTTACCTTTATGTGCATATTTTGTTTGCTTACCCATTTGACATGCATCACAAAGTTTATCCCTTTCATACTTGATGCTTGGTAAGCCACGAACTAAACCCTTGTTGGCTAACTTCCGGATATTCTTCATGTTCACGTGTGCTAGCCTCCGGTGCCAAAGGGTGGACTCATCTTCTCTTGACATGAGACACTTAACAAAAGCATTAGTAGCACTTTTAAAGGAAACTTGGTAAATATTATCTACTCTTGTGCCTACTAGTACCGTGTCAAAGTTGTCATGTTGTCTAACTAGACATTGACTTGATTGGAAATCAATTGTGTAACCCGCATCACACAATTGACTGACACTTAGGAGATTAAATGTCATCCCTTTGACTAGAAGGACATTCTTTATCCTAAGACATTTGGATATTTGAATGTCTCCTATTCCTATGACCTTAAGACCATCATTGTTACCAAATGAAACATTAGCTCTATTTTTTCTTTGAAGTGTAGTAAACATTGATCTATCCCCGGTCATGTGTTTGGAGCACCCACTATCAACGAACCAAGTTGATAGATGCTCCCCCTCAATCATAACCTACACAATTCGAAAAATAGAAGATTTAGGTACCCAAACCTTGGGACCTAAAGCACCTACTAAGTAAGACTTAGGCACCCATTCCTTGACTACTTTCCTTTGGACTCTAGGTGTCTTAGATTGTCTAACATCAGTCCTAGACATTAAGGATACAAATGATGGTTCTTTGGGTCGGTAACCAATACCGGCCCTATTGTAGATTGCCCTTTGGGCATTCAAAATCATGTCTAAGGTTTTTGAGCTTGTTGAGAACTTCTCAAGAACACTCTTGAGTTTCTCAACTTCACTCTTCAATGATTTATTTTCATCCTCTAGCATCTCAACATGCAAATCATCTACATCCTCATCCCTAGAGGACTTAAATTGTTCAACTTCAATTTTCAAAGATTTAATCTCATCCTCTAACATCTCTACATGTAAATCATCTACATCCTCATCCCTAGAGGATTTCAATTGTTCAACTTTAATTTTCAAAGACTTAATTTTTTATTTTGACTTCTTCAAAAAATCGGTTAAACATGCAATTATTCTATAGCATTTCTCAAGTTCGGGAGTGATTACCTCTTCATCATCCGAAGATGATGAAGCCGCGTTTGAGGAGTCGGAGGATTCATCACTGCTTCTTCTCCTTCCAAGGCCATGAGTGCTACATGGCGTGTACTCTTCTCCTCCTTCTCTTCATCGGACGAACTTGAGAAGGATTCATCCCAAGTGGCCTTCAAGGCCTTCTTCTTCTTCTTGGATTTATCCTCCTTCTTCTTGAGCTTTGGGCAGTTCTTCTTGAAGTGTCATTTCTTGCTACACTCATAGCAAGTAATGTTAGATTTATCAATCTTAACTTCATTAGGGTTACCTTTACCCTTGAAGCGTCGACCCTTCCTCATCATCCTTCGAACAAAATTTGTCATCTCAGAGGAAGAAGACCCACTGCCATCTTCCTCGGACTCGTATTCGGATTCGGATGAGGATGAAGATGAAGAGACTTCCTTCTCCTTCTTCTTCTCCTTCTTCTTCTTAGTCTTTTCTCCTGCAACTATGGCAATCCCCTTCTCCTTGGGGCCTTTGTTAGCCATTTCATGAAGTTCCATCTCACAAAATAAATCATCTAGTTTTACAATTGATAAGTCCTTGGAAACTTTGTAAGCATCTATCATGGATGACCACAAAGCATTCCTTGGAAAAGCTTTCAACACATACTTCACAAGGTCGCGGTTCTCGACCTTTTCATCTATGGAATGAAGACCGTTGAGGACTTCCTTGAACCGGCTATGAAGTTCACTCACCGTTTTATTTTCCTTCATGGTAAGGTTTTGTAGTTGGTTGAGGAACAAATCCCTCTTGGCGATTCTTGAATCTCGAGTGCCCTCATGGAGTTCGATGAGTTTACTCCACAAATCTTTTGCACTTATAAATGAACCAACCTTGATGAGTTGGTCTTTGTTCATGCCACATTGTAGGGTCACCACCGCCTTCGCGTTGGCTTCACTCTTCTGAGTTTGTTCAGCCGACCAACGCCAAAATTCCAATTCTTTTCCTTCATCATCCTTTGGAGGGGAAAACCCCTCTTTCACAGCGAACCATGTGTTGATATCCATCTTTAGATAATACTCCATCTTCGATCTCCAATATTGAAAATCTGCTCCATTGAAGAAAGGAGGTCGGGTGGTGGAAAAACCTTCTCTCAAAGCCATTGTAGTTGACTCTCGATTGTTAATCCGCTTGTACAGAGCCCCAAGCTCTGATACCACTTGTTGGAACTTGGATGGCTAGAGAGGGGGGGTGAATGTAGCTAGACACTAGAACTTTAGCACTTTTCGATTTTCTGCACCTCAAAGATTAGTAGCACAGCGGAAGCACGAGAAAAATAGAATTGCAGAAAACTAAACCCTAAACTAAGCACAAACACAAAACGCTAACAAGAGGATTTACAAGGTTCGGGGATAACTTGCCCCTACTCTTTGGCGTGCCCTTAAGGTGGGCGATCCCTTGATCATCGGCAGATCAAGCCCCGAAAAATCCGGATAAAATGCAATCTCCTTCTCGGTGGAGTAACCTCTCCACAGCGTTTCAAAATGATCAAGTATAGAGTACAGAAAACACAAGAAGGATCTTACTTAGCACTTAGAACCACAAGAACACAAGCAAACTTCTCCCGAGCTCCACTCAGCGCAGATCTCATGCAAGAACTCCCTTCTTCGTGTCTTCTCGCTGATGGACTCAAGCTCCTTGTTTCTTCTTCCAAGTGCCCAAGTAACAGACGGTTGCTCAAGACAGTAGAGTAATCGCAAGTGTAGAGCAAAGCTTTCGATGATGGAGAACTGATAGCATAGCAAGCACTCTAGCCAGAATTCTGTTCCGCTCTTCTCCACTACCCAGCTTAACCAGCTTCCATCGCCAGGTCAACCGTTCCTCTGCAGCAGCTCCCAGCTGCTCTCCTGCAACAGCTAGCTATCCCTGACCTCCTCTGAACTCACTGAATCCCTTCCAGTCGAGCCCCAGGTCATCAGCTCCTCAGCCGTTGCAGCTCACGCCAGAGAACGTTGCAACCTGCTGAAGCAAACAACCAAAACTGCTGTAGCGAAAACCTTCTTTTGACTTCCCTTGGATGATCCCTGAGTCACCTGCACACTTAGCAGCACATTAGGGCAGCAAATCAACAGAAGATCAAAGCATCAGAACATATCAGTGGAGTATCAGTGGTGATCAAAAGTGTTCAGAGCGCGATCAGAACTCTGACAGCGCATTTTAAATTAAAGTGATCGGTCACCGGACCGATCCAGGGCTCGTGGATCAGTCACCGGACCGATCCACAGCTTTGCTGGGACTCCCAGCTTTCGCGGCCACACGGGTCTGATCGATCACCAGACCGATCAGACTGTGACCTGATCGGTCACCAGACCGATCAGGAAGCTCCCCAACCAATCAGGCTCCAGCCTGATCGGTGATAGCGAGAACTCCGCGACACTTGATCGTTCACCGGAACGATTCGAACAGTGTTCCAGATCGGTCACCAGGCCGATCAGGAGCCTTGCAGTGAAGGGAACCAAACTCACCAGACCGATCAGGAGCAGAGTAGTAAGTGAACTGCATACTCCCTGATCGGTCACCAGACCGATCAGGAGCAGAGCAGTGTGTGAACTGCATGCTCCCTGATCAGTCACCAGACCGATCAGGAGTCGATCAGTAGCCCAACAAAGTCACTGTGTGCTCCCTGATCGGTCACCAGACTGATCAGTCATCGCTGGATCAGTCACCAGACCGATCCATGAAGGAGCATCGTGCCAACTACCCTGATCGGTCACCAGACCGATCCAGGCAAGCCCAAATGCACTCCAAGTCACGAGAACAAGCCTCCAGCCCTTCTCTGACTCGTGCTTGATCCCTCGGACCAAGACTTCATGCCCAGCTTCACTCACCGGGACTTCAGTCAACCTGACTTCACACACCAGGACCTGGCCCTCCAAGCTGGGATTTCATCAACCTAACCCTCCAGGCTAGGACCTGACCCTCCATGCCAGGACTTTTCCACACCTAACCCTCCTGGTTAGGACTTTTCACACCTAGCCCTCCAAGCTAGGATTTTTCCACACCTAACCCTCCAAGTTAGGACTTTTCACACCTAGCCCTCCAAGTTAGGATTTTTCCACACCTAACCCTCCAGGTTAGGACTTTTCACACCTAGCCCTCCAAGCTAGGGTTTTTTCCCAAACCTAGTCCCACTAGGTATGCCTAGTCCATGACCATGACTTAATCATAATCATCTCATCAACCTAAACTGAAATCGATGTCAACACCAAAACAATAATCAGGGTCAGACTGCATCAACAGTTTAAAGTGGGCTCGTCTGAGACAAGCTGGGTATGCCTCAGCTGGGTCTCCAGGCGTTTCACCTTCCTTTCGGCTTCTTCCCGAGCCGAGACGTGAGTCAAAAGAGCCATGGAAAAGCCGTGACAGGACCCCACAAACTGCGAAGAAGATAAATCTCAAAGTGGGGAGTCGAGATACTCGACGGGAAAAAGGGTTGGGCCTATACATACCTGAGTAGCTTTGAGGAAAAAGGCGTCAGCATTACTGCGAGCCCCCCCCCCCCCCCGAAAGTGGGACTCCTCAAGTCCTTGGGCATAACGATCAGCCACCGACCCGTACATGTGGACATCTTGGTACTGGTAGGGTAGATCGCCTGACGACGTTCTTAGATGGCAGTCTAATCGGGTAGACACCAGAAGGTGCAACATTGGACAGTCAGCTTGTTCCCCAGTAGGCGGAGTCCCCGACCCTTCCGGCAATAACTGGTTAAGAGCATCAGGGAAGACGGGAGGGTCGGCTGCAGGCGTAGTCACAGGGGAATTGGCAACAGATTCGTCCATGGGTATGATGGGGGAAGGATCGGCGACAGGGGCCACAAAGGGAATGATGGTGGTGGAAGTAGGAGAAACTCCCGAGCCAGGAGTTGTTTTCTTCTTTTTCTTCTTCTCCAAGCGTTTGCTGGAGGAAGGACGGGATGAGCCCCTGGTTGGAGAAGATACTCGTTGGCGTTTGGAGGGAGTGAGTTATTCGGTAGCTACGGGAGGCGCCGTCTCAGAAGCCGTGGGCGTCGACTCTGGGATGGTCGGAGTCGGGTTCGTCGAGGCGTCCTTTGTCGGGGCACCTCCCCTTGTCGCCAGCACGGCGGCAACCCGGGTCTGCAGCTCGGTCTCATCTAGTCTGAAGCCTTCCTTCAGAGAGGCGGACAACATCGTAGAAACTTCAAGAGTAACACGGGCTCAGTCAGAATTAAAGAGTGTATAGGGAAGATAGCATAATGCTTACCGACTACGGACAACAAGGGGGGCGGCATGGGGCTGAGACCGAAGGCGAAAAGAATCTCCATGAAAGTGCCTACTTTCCAGCTCGGCTGTGGCCGACTGATAGGCCGTGGAGGTGCGATAATTTTTGGGAAGAGGATCGGAGGCAGGAAACTCCTCGACCCAGGCCGTGGGCCAGCTCGGGGACGAGGTGGGCTTAATAAAAAAGTAGTGCTCTTTCCATCCCTTATGAGAAGAAGGAAGTTTTAGAAAGAAAGAAGCTTTAACACGGGCTTGGAAGAAGAAGTCGCCCGACTCCTGCTGTTTGGGGTAAAAGAAATAATGGAAATGCTCGGGTTGTAGGGGAATCTTATACAGGGTAAAGATAACGGCCGAGCCACACATCAGACGACGACGTTCGGGGCCAACTGAGGTAGAGGAATATGAAAGTATTCGCAGATAGAAGAAAAGAAAGGATGGATGGGGAATCGGAGACTGGCTTGTAGGTGGTCCCGAGACAAGGTGAAATAGCCCGACGGAGCAAAGTTGGGTCGATCGGTTGACTTGGGCAAACGCATGTGGTAGTCGGAAGGGATTAAGAAGTCCAACCGGATTTGCTCCAGATCGTGTGCGGTAAGATCCGTTACCATGGTAGAGTACCATGGCAGGGAAGGCGAGGAAGATGAAGAAGGGGAAGTCATTAGATAAGAAGGAGAGAGGAAATTGACCGAGGGAAAGAATCGCCGCAGAAGGAAGTGGGAGAGGAAAAGCTGTCGAAACCCTAGCAGAGCTAGAAGCGGCGGAGAACGAGGTCGAAGTTAAGGCGTAGTAAGAAGAACGACCATACGAAAGGCCTATTTATGGGGATAGAAGAAGGACCCCAGTCGTCTGATGGGGAACCGGGAGAAGCGTGTGGCCGTGCTGCAACCGTCTGATCAAGCTCGAATAGTTTTCGAGATGGCCAGCCACACGTGTGGGTTGAACATTCGTGAAGAAGGATGGCATATCTTTCGTTACGCGGGCGCGAATGGCTTGGGGACGCGAGTCTTAGTCATTAAGGCGACAATTAATAAGAAGATACGCAATGATTCTGCGGAGAGAATGCGAAAAGGTTTGCGGAGAAATGGGATACATGACAGCTGAGCACCGAGCCAGATCAACTGGGTGCGCCAGGCTCAGGCCAGAATCAGGGTCCAGTCAGTTGGACTGTGCGCCTCCTTCGACTAGACTTGACGGGAATGCTTATGATCCCGGACCAGCTTATGTGTTGTTTGGCCCGACAGCCTGGCACCTCGTCAGCAGAGGATGGACCTGCGGGTTCTGGTAGCCTGTGGGATAGAAGGCCCATACGGGAGATCCGACCTGTCTCCCCCGAGAATGCAAAGGGATAGGCCCAGGACAAAGTCTAGACTTTCTCGCGGGCATGACCTTGTGTTGCTCTTAGGGGATTCCCAGTCAGACGCGTGGCGTCCCACATTCTCAGGGACTCCCTACACTCGGATAATGTTTGATTCAATCCCTTACCCCTCTAGGTTTGGCTCCCAGCCGACGCATGGCGGCCCACGCTCCTGGGGTAAGCCCGAGCCCGAGGGAACTTTAGTCGGCACCTTCATCAGAGATCCTCAGTCGGCCTCATTACTCAGTGCTCCCAGTTGGCACCTTCATCAAAGGTCCTCAGTCGGCCTCATTGCTCAGTGCCCCCAGTCGGCACCTTCATCAGAGGTCCTCAGTCGGCCACACTGCTCAGTGCTCCCAGTCGGCACTTTCATCAGAGGTCCTCAGGCGGCCTCACTGCTCAATGCCCCCAGTCGGCACCTTCATCACGGGCGCTCAGTCGGCCACGTTCCTCAGTGCTCCTAATCGGCATTCTCCTTTTAAGGGGTCCTCATGCAGAACAACCACTCCCTGACATCAGAGTACCCGAAGCAGTACGGGGTCGGCGCAGGACTGGGGTCACTCTAGCCCTAACAAGGGATATCCCGCTGATGGCTTGATCTCCCTGCCATACCCTTTCTCCCCGTACTACGACCACATACACTGGCGTCAGGCCGAGCGGCGCCACATGGCGCTAGCCATTAAGTTGACAGTGCCCCTTTCTTTAACACAGTATGCACTACTTTATCCTGCCACCTCTGGGCATGCATCACCTTGTCCTCGCTATAGGACAACAGGTGGCAGGCGGAGCAGGAGCTGTCAGCTTCCTCGGCTATATAAGCCTCTCCACTCCGCATCTCTCAGGTACGCGCAATAGTGCATTGTTTACTGTTTTATTATTTTCCATTCGCTTGCTACCGTCGAGTACTGACTTGACCGTCGGAGTGCCTGGCCGGGGACTTTTCCCTGTGAGTTCTAACGGTCTTTGTCTTGCAGACTAGGAGCGAGCCGGCTCAGCAAACAACCTCAGCGATCTCGCGCTCCCAGGAGGGCCATCCAGCCGTAGGGACGCTACCTCGCTTCGCGACAGGATCATACTTATTGTAAAATATTTTTTTTTCTTTCATGGGATAATAAATTTTGGATGTTAAATTATTTGGACATGATTTGTATGATTTATTTTGATAATCGATAAAAATTTTTAATGAAACCAAATTGATGATATTCAAATTAACTAGCCGATCGTCTTAAAACAACTTCGGCAATTTACCAAAAGGCGTACCCAAGAATAGGTATTTACCAAACACAGTACTATGGTTTCATTTTCACCAAAAGGCGCACATAATACTAGTGAACTTCCTCTTATACCCCTCCTGTCATCTACTGTCTTTCTCCTTCTCTCTCTCAGTAACAAATTTCGAGACAACTGCAGATACTTTTTCAGACTTTTATTTTAAAATAATATAATATGAAATCGGCGCTGAAAACGTTGTAAGGTAAATATCAAAAAAATATTTCAGTTAACAAATATCTCATCCAACGTGATTTAAAAATATAAATAAATAATTTTTATATTTGATTAATAGAAATTAATATATTAAATAATATTTAATATATATATTAATATATATATATAATATTAATAAATATATTAATATCTCATCCCACGATATTTATTAATAAATATATTAATAAATATATATATAAATATATTAATAAATATATTAATATATAAAAAAAATTGAAAAAAAACTTTGGCTGAAAATTAAAAAAAGAGTGTGTATTGATTTCAGGCCCACGCTGGGCCTGAAATCAATACATTCAGGCCCAGCGTGGGCCTGAAATATTTTTATTTCAGGCCCAGCGTGGGCCTGAAATTTTTTATATCAGGCCCACGTTGGGCCTGAAATATTTTGATTCAGGCCCGACGTGAACTCAAAATTTTTTCTATTTTAAAAATATATTAATATATAAAAAAACCTATCAAAACACTTAATTTTAGATTCAAACACAGGGCCTGAAATCATCCCAGGAGAATCTGAAGTCAAATAACTTCAGATCGTATAAATAATTAATTTAATAAATAATAATTAAGTATAAAAAAATATTTTTAAAATTAAATTTTTTTTTGTGCCCTGGGCATGAAGTCTGATGACTTCAGGCCCAAGGAGGGCCTGAAGTCTAATGACTTCAGGCCCAAGGAGGGCCTGAAGTCATCAGACTTCAGGCCCTCCATCATTCAAATAAAAAAATATAAAAAAATTTTTTATAAAAAGGTTTAATATATAATTACATATTATATATGAGTGATTTAGGTATATCAGTAAGTTTGGGTGCCGAAACATCTAATAGGAGTGGTCTAGGAGATGAGATTTTAGGTGCCGAAACATCTAATCTTGCTGTATCACCAATGCTATAGGAGTGGTTTAGGTATATCAGTGAGTTTTGAGCAAAACTCACTGATGGACCTACCATATTTGGAATTCTGAAAACTCTATATCAGTAGACAGGGTTGAGCTAGGAGATGAGATTTTGGGTGCCGAAACCTCTAATCTTGTTGTATCACCAATGCTATAGGAGTGGTTTAGGTATATCAGTGAGTTTTGAGCAAAACTCACTGATGGACCTACCATATTTGGAATTCTGAAAACCCTATATCAGTGGACAGGGTTGAGCTAGGAGATGAGATTTTGGGTGCCGAAACCTCTAATCTTGTTGTATCACCAATGCTATAGGAGTGGTTTAGGTATATCAGTGAGTTTTGAGCAAAACTCACTGATGGACCTAACATATTTGGAATTCTGAAAACCCTATATCAGTGGACAGGGTTGAGCTAGGAGATGAAATTTTGGGTGCCGAAACCTCTAATCTTGTAGTATCACCAATGCTATAGGAGTGGTTTAGGTATATCAGTGAGTTTTGAGCAAAACTCATTGATGGACCTACCATATTTGGAATTCTGAAAACTCTATATCAGTAGACAGGGTTGAGCTAGGAGATGAGATTTTGGGTGCCGAAATCTCTAATCTTGTTGTATCACCAATGCTATAGGAGTGGTTTAGGTATATCAGTGAGTTTTGAGCAAAACTCACTGATGGACCTACCATATTTGGAATTCTGAAAACCCTATATCAGTGGACAGGGTTGAGCTAGGAGATGAGATTTTGGGTGCCGAAACCTCTAATCTTGTTGTATCACCAATGCTATAGGAGTGGTTTAGGTATATCAGTGAGTTTTGAGCAAAACTCACTGATGGACCTACCATATTTGGAATTCTGAAAACCCTATATCAGTGGACAGGGTTGAGCTAGGAGATGAGATTTTGGGTGCCGAAACTTCTAATCTTGCTGTATCACCAATGCTATAGGAGTGGTTTAGGTATATCAGTGAGTTTTGAGCAAAACTCACTGATGGACCTACCATATTTGGAATTCTGAAAACTCTATATCAGTAGACAGTGTTGAGCTAGGAGATGAGATTTTGGGTGCCGAAACCTCTAATCTTGTTGTATCACCAATGCTATAGGAGTGGTTTAGGTATATCAGTGAGTTTTGCTCAAAACTCACTGATATACCTAAACCACTCCTATAACATTGGTGATATAGCAAGATTAGAGGTTTCGGCACCCAAAATCTCATCTCGTAGCTCAACCCTGTCCACTGATATAGGGTTTTCAGAATTCCAAATATGGTAGGTCCATCAGTGAGTTTTGCTCAAAACTCACTGATATACCTAAACCACTCCTATAGCATTGGTGATACAACAAGATTAGAGGTTTCGGCACCCAAAATCTCATCTCCTAGCTCAACCCTGTCCACTGATATAGGGTTTTCAGAATTCCGAATATGGTAGGTCCATCAGTGAGTTTTGCTCAAAACTCACTGATATACCTAAACCACTCCTATAGCATTGGTGATACAACAAGATTAGAGGTTTCGGCACCCAAAATCTCATCTCCTAGCTCAACCCTGTCCACTGATATAGGGTTTTCAAAATTCCAAATATGGTAGGTCCATCAGTGAGTTTTGCTCAAAACTCACTGATATACCTAAACCACTTCTATAGCATTGGTGATACAACAAGATTAGAGGTTTCGGCACCCAAAATCTCATCTCCTAGCTCAACCCTGTGTACTGATATAGAGTTTTCAGAATTCCAAATATGGTAGGTCCATCAGTGAGTTTTGCTCAAAACTCACTGATATACCTAAACCACTCCTATAGCATTGGTGATACTACAAGATTAGAGGTTTCGGCACCCAAAATTTCATCTCCTAGCTCAACCCTGTCCACTGATATAGGGTTTTCAGAATTCCAAATATGTTAGGTCTATCAGTGAGTTTTGCTCAAAACTCACTGATATACCTAAACCACTCCTATAGCATTGGTGATACAACAAGATTAGAGGTTTCGGCACCCAAAATCTCATCTCCTAGCTCAACCCTGTCCACTGATATAGGGTTTTCAGAATTCCAAATATGGTAGGTCCATCAGTGAGTTTTGCTCAAAACTCACTGATATACCTAAACCACTCCTATAGCATTGGTGATACAACAAGATTAGAGGTTTCGGCACCCAAAATCTCATCTCCTAGCTCAACCCTGTCTACTGATATAGAGTTTTCAGAATTCCAAATATGGTAGGTCCATCAGTGAGTTTTGCTCAAAACTCACTGATATACCTAAACCACTCCTATAGCATTGGTGATACAGCAAGATTAGATGTTTCGGCACCTAAAATCTCATCTCCTAGACCACTCCTATTAGATGTTTCGGCACCCAAACTCACTGATATACCTAAACTACTCATATATAATATGTAATTATATATTAAACCTTTTTATAAAAAAATTTTTATATTTTTTTATTTGAATGATGGAGGGCCTGAAGTCATTAGACTTCAGGCCCAGGGCACAAAAAAAAATTTAATTTTAAAAATATTTTTTTATACTTAATTATTATTTATTAAATTAATTATTTATACGATCTGAAGTTATTTGACTTCAGATTCTCCTGGGATGATTTCAGGCCCTGTGTTTGAATCTAAAATTAAGTGTTTTGATAGGTTTTTTTATATATTAATATATTTTTAAAATAGAAAAAATTTTGAGTTCACGTCGGGCCTGAATCAAAATATTTCAGGCCCAACGTGGGCTTGATATAAAAAATTTCAGGCCCACGCTGGGCCTGAAATAAAAAATTTCAGGCCCACGCTGGGCCTGAAATAAAAATATTTCAGGCCCACGCTGGGCCTGAATGTATTGATTTCAGGCCCAGTACACACTCTTTTTTTAATTTTCAGCCAAAGTTTTTTTTCAAATTTTTTTTATATATTAATATATTTATATATATATTTATTAATAAATATCGTGGGATGAGATATTAATATATTTATTAATATTTTTTATATATATTAATATATATATTAAATATTATTTAATATATTAATTTCTATTAATCAAATATAAAAATTATTTATTTATATTTTTAAATCACGTTGGATGAGATATTTGTTAACTGAAATATTTTTTTGATATTTACCTTACAACATTTTCAGCGCCGATTTCATATTATATTATTTTAAAATAAAAGTCTGAAAAAGTATCTGCAGTTGTCTCGAAATTTGTTACTGAGAGAGAGAAGGAGAAAGACAGTAGATGACAGGAGGGGTATAAGAGGAAGTTCACTAGTATTATGTGCGCCTTTTGGTGAAAATGAAACCATGGTACTGTATTTGGTAAATACCTATTCTTGGATATGCCTTTTGGTAAATTGCCCAAACAACTTCGATCAAAGTTGTACCACGTTAAAGTAATTTTGATCAAATTTGGCGAAAGTTGTATACCACATTTTAGATATACTATTCCAAATGCACAAACAACTTTGATCCAAGTTGCCCCATCTCGAAGATATACTATTCTAAGGGCAAAAGTAACTTTAACTAAGATTGCACCTTTTAAAATATTTTTGATTAGAATCATACTATTTTAGAATAATTTTGACTAAAATTATACAAGTGGAGCAGTTTTATTAAAATTATTTTAAAGTAGAGCAGGGTTATTTTAGATATTAATTCATAGATTAAATATTATTTAAATATATATATATTTTTAAAAAAGGTACCTTTTTAGTTATGTGAATAATAAAAAATGTCTTTTTAATTTTTTACCAAAAAGATTCTTCTTACGTCGGACTGGGCCTTGGGAGGCCGACCCAACTGCTACCAGCCTGAATACTTTAGGACGGTAGAAAGTGCGGCTGTAGGTGGTGCTTATTTGTGTGGTTCACCACCCGCGGCGTGCATCCTCAACTCAGAAGGTGGTGGGCCCTGTGAGGGCCCACGCTCAATGGCAGACTGATCTGGTAACGTGCCATAAGAATCCGGTATCGTGATCGATTAGGTAAAATTGCACGTTCGCCCAACTGTTAATGTCGGCACGGTCGGGTTAATCACCCCGCCCAAATTTGATCATTAGCGACTCCACGAATACTCTTTTAATCAGATTAGATAATATCAAATTTGAAATCATCAATTTAATCCGATAAAAAATTTTTCATCAACCGTCTTCATCCTGACAACTAATTTTCTTAAATCCACTATTTATTAAATTATTTTTTTATAATACATCATAAGTTGAATTTTAAATTTCAAATTCTTAATTATTCCAAACTATTCGATATTATCAATTCACTAAATTTGAAAGATAAATCTGAGAGATATTTTACTTTAACATAATAATCTTTTATCTGAAAAAGTCAGACATTATACAGTCACAACTGCTTCAATATATGAGACTACATACATACTATTCATTAAATGCATAAGATAGAAGGGATGAAATAGAAGTGGAAAAAAAAACATCCACTTGTAAGCACAGGGAAATGTGATCTGTTGAGGAGGCACGAGTTAGAGATTTTTCTTTTTTACTGTCTAATTATTTGTCGATCGATTATAAATTAATATTTTTATATAAAAAAAATCAAACATTCAATAAAATATTTTAGCTCTACTAGAAATTAATTTCAAGATGTATTAAATAATTACACTCGTAGCTACCTATATCAATACGTACGTGGGATTACATAACTTTACCGACCTGTAACCTGGGGATCGTCGGTTACGAAGGGGAAACGTGATAGGTTACAGAACCAGGAGGGGAAACGGCTAATCCTACTATATTAATCGGTAGCCTGGAAGCACTCCTGCTATGCGTTGCTCCCTTTGACGGTTTCGCGATGGAGCGCTCGCTTCCAAGTTCCCATGTAGCTCTTCCTTTCTTCATCCTTGCTCATCTTTCGTGATCTTTTTCTTCTCTTTTTTTTTTCCTGATAAAGAAAGATCTTTTTGCTCCCAATTGATTTGCTCAGGCGTCGAAGATTCCAGCCTTGTTCGTGGTGGTGGCAGCGGCGTTTTTAGGCGCCGCGGAATGCCGCTCCCACCACCACCACCGGCGGGGCGGCGTCGTGACGCCGCCGGAGGAGGTGATCAACTACGCGGCGGCAGGGGCGGGGGGTTGCCGTGCGCATGTCGCAAGCCTCACCGACTTCGGCGGGGTCGGAGACGGCGTGACGTCCAACACTGCAGCCTTCGAGGCGGCCGTGTCCGGACTCAGTCAGTTCGCCTGCGAAGGCGGCGCGATGCTAGTGGTGCCCGCGGGGCGGTGGCTCACCGGGCCCTTCAATCTCACCAGCCATTTCACCCTCTTCCTCCACCGCGACGCCGTCATCCTCGCCACTCAGGTCGGTTCCAGCCGCCCCCTCTCCCCCCCTTTTTTAATCTCTCCGGTCGGTCACGGGTTGTTCACCCTTTGTGCGCTAGTGCAGTAGTGGTTGGTTGCGACAGTAGACCGTTCGTTTTAGAGGGTTTGCCAGGTGGACGGTCAGGATAAAAGTAATCACCTCTCGTATAAGTTTAATTACAGGAAATCGATGAATGGCCGATTATCGATCCCTTGCCGTCCTACGGAAGGGGGAGAGATCTAGTTGGCGGCAGATACAGTAATCTCATCACGGGATATAATTTAACTGACGTGGTAATCACAGGTAACAATCTCTTTTCTAATAAATTTGCCTTTGATTTCGACGTAATTAATGTCTTTGTTAATTCCAGGGGACAATGGGACCATCGACGGACAGGGGCAGACTTGGTGGGATAAGTTCCACAGCAAAGAACTGGATTTCACTCGCGGATACCTCATCGAGATCATGTACTCCAACCAAGTCCTGATTTCCAATATCACATTGGTCGACTCTCCCTCGTGGAATCTCCATCCAGTGTATAGCAGGTCTGTCCGTGATCATTCTTTTTCGAGGTTTTATTTCGAAATAAACAGATCGCAACTCAAACGGTTTGATTTGTGCAGTAATGTTATTGTGTCAGCCGTCACGATTCTGGCACCGGTCAACTCGCCAAATACAGATGGAATCAATCCAGGTATTTTCATTCTGTTTTCGATGTGAGATTGTGTGGAATCCAGTTGAAGATCCTCCTCCTCTGTTTCTCAGATTCGTGTTCTAATGTTCGTATCGAAGACTGTTACATCGTGTCCGGAGACGACTGCGTCGCGATCAAGAGCGGGTGGGACGAGTACGGGATCGAATTCAATATGCCGAGCCAGCACATTATGATCCGAAGGCTGACGTGCATCTCTCCGACCAGCGCCGTCATCGCGCTCGGCAGCGAGATGTCCGGCGGCATCCAAGACGTGCGAGCAGAGGACATCACGGCCATCAACTCCGAGTCCGGCGTCCGCATCAAGACCGCCGTCGGAAGGGGCGCCTACGTGAGGGACATCTTCGTGAGGAGGATGAGCCTGCACACCATGAAGTGGGTCTTCTGGATGACCGGCGGATACGGGCAGCACCCGGACGACGGGTACGACCCCGGCGCCGTCCCCGTGGTGGAGGGGATCAGCTACAGCGACGTGGTGGCGGAGAACGTGACGATGGCGGCGAAGTTGGAGGGCATTCCGGGCGCGCCCTTCACCGGGATATGCATCTCGAATGTGACGGCGGAGATGGTCAAGTCGAAGAAGCCGATATGGAACTGCACCGACGTGGAGGGCGTGTTCAGTGACGTGAGTCCGCCGCCGTGCGATGAGCTTCAGGCACGGACGACAGAAGGGGCGGCGTCTTGCCCGTTTCCTGAGGATATTGTAGATGTGGATTACGTTGCATTGGGGCAGTGTTCGTATCAGAGAATCAATCCGTGAGAATTGAGATGGATTAATTGCCATCGGACTTTGTTAAATTCCATCTTGCAATCATCTGATCGTTAGTAATGGGCTTAGGGAAACATCAAGTTAATGTCATGTCTATGAATTTTGCTTGCCACATCTCACCTTCTGTCACAGGGGTAAAGGCACGAAACACGTCTCTGATACAAGGTGTAGGGGTAAATTTTTGCATTCAAAAATATTCCTATGACAATCAAGTTTCACACTTGACTCAGTCTTCCAACGAATGCATCATCAAAGCACAAAGAATGCCCAATGCAATTTGTAAGATTCTCACAGAAATATCACCAGCAAGCAACACATCAACGATTACGGTAGAAACTCCAACCTTTTATTAATCCGATAACAAAAGGAATACAAGAAGAACACTTACAGAATTACTCACAAAATACTCATGATCCACCCATACAAATCGTGTACACTTTGCCCACAATTTCCCCTTGCCAAAGTCTCCTTGTCCTCACTTGGCTACCACCCTTGGCTGCCATTCTTGAGAGCCCTTGGTTGCCCTTTCTTGGCAAACATTGGCTACCACTATTGGCACACTCTTGGTTACTTCATCCAAATGACAACTCTGCCTATTTATAGCACATAGGCAGCGGTTACAATGAAGGTTACAGTATGTTACACCAACTATCATGGCATGTGTACAAAACTACTCAAACCACCAAAATCGCTTTGTCCACATGACTTGATTGAATTGGCTCCATGGTAAGTGTCAGCCAACACTTCATGATCTAATGACTTCTCGCTAATTTGGCACCACGCCAAATGTACGTCCGCTTGGCTAATGGATTTGCCGCTTTGGCCTTGCGCCAAACGGCGATCTTCACCTCTTGTGTTTTGCCCCATGGTTCTACTGCATTGGTCACACGCCAAGTCAGTCCGCACTCATTGTGCTTGGCAATGGTCTGTTACTTTAATACCACGCCAAAATCCGTTCGCACGCTAGGTGTTTAGCCCATGGTTCCGCTTCTTTGGCATTGTGCGAAATTCCGCATGCATGTCCATGGCTCCGTTGCTTTGGCCCAACACCAATGTCTTCTATGCACTCCTTGTGCATGACCCAAGTCCCACGCAATGAACTTAGGCTAAACAGCCCCCACTGCTTCGTTGCTTTGAACCCGCGGCAAAGTCTTGTATGCACACCTTGTGCATAGCCCAAGTCTCGCACCACGAACTTAGGCAAATAAACCTTGTTGTTTCATCCATTGTCACATGTGCTCGCCGCATACAACGACTCGCTTTTCCTGCAAGCCTTGCTTGGCTAATGCTCAGATCTAGCACGTCCAATCCTTGCACTTTGTTCGCCACATTTCAAGTATTTATCCCTACATGACTTGAGGTTAGACGACCCTCCACACCGCCTCACCTTTGCTGCTTGGCATATTGTACAGACATGACCTGCTCGCATGATCACCAAGTCTGCTCATGCATGTCTTGTGATTTTGGATAGCATCATCGCACTATCATATTCTCCACTGCTTGGTATGTCTTGCACACATGCCCGCCTGGATGATTGTTAAGTCTTCCCCTTGCTTGACTTGGGCTTAAGCAGCTCCGTGTTGTTGCTTTGGTGCTTGGCATGCCACGCATGCTATGGATGATTGCCAAGTTTGCCTCCTGCATACTTGATCTTGGACAACCCCTGTCGATCCGCCGCTTGGTATGTCTTGCGCACATGCCCGCCTGGATTGTGCCAAATCTACCGCCTTCATACTTGGGTTTGGACAACCCTTGCTATCGATCCACCGCTTGACATGTCTTGCGCACATGCCCGCCTGGATGGTGCCAAATGTGCTTCCTGCATACTTAGGCTTGGACAACCCCTGTTGTCGATCCGCCGCTTGGCATGTCTTGCACACATGTTTGTCTGGATATTGCCAATTCTGCCTTGCTGCACACTTGGGCTTAGGCAGTCACGCGTTGCCAGAATCCTTCGCCGCATCTTAGCATGTCTTGCATACATGTCTGGCTCGGACATTTGCCGAATCTCGCCCCTACATGACTTGGGCTTGGATAGTGCCCCCCGTGCACTGTCGCATCCTTGATGCTTCTTGGCATGCGTTGCGCGCATGCCACGCCTGTTGGATTGTCAAGTCTTCCTTCTGTAAGACTTGGACTTGGACAACCCCTGCTGTCAATCCGTCGCCGCATCTTAGCATGTCTTGTGCACATGCTTGGCTCGGATATTTGCCAAGTCTCGCCCCTACATGACTTGGGCTTGGACAGTGCCCCGTGCATTGCAGGATCCTTGCTGCTCATTGGCATGCCTTGCTCGCATGTCACGCCCGTTGTATTGCCAAGTCTTCCTCCTGTAAGACTTGTTTTGGACAACACCCCACGTGTTGTCGTTCCGTTTCTTAGTATGCCTTGCCGCATATGCTAGGTCCAATGGATTGCTAAGTCTTTTCCTACAAGATTTGGGCTTGGGCAATGTCTCGTGCGCCACCGCTACCACTGCTTTGCATGTTATGCGCCTCACGCACATGACCAATATACTGGATCAGTGGAGCAACACTAAATCTTTCATGTCCAGCCAAGCCACCAATTTAGGGGGTAACACCTTCCTATAAAATAACCTATAAAGTCACAAAGCCCAGCTCCTGTAGAGGAAAAAAGATTATGTAAATTAAAAAATTTTAAAAATAAAATATAAATTTTAAATCCTAAATTGAAAAAGAAAAAAATTAAAATATTTTAAAAGCTATAAATAAATAATTCTAATAAATATATATATATCTGACATTTCTGTCACTGATGCGTAGAACTTGTGCACTTTGGTTTGCATGCTTTAATGCATGTACTCTCTGTTTGTGGCTTCATTGGGTCTTCCACTAGTCGGAGAACAAGGAATGGGTCACTGTTGTCTTTAGTTAACTTCCTGATGCAGTGGCTTTCTATCGTTTAATTGGCCCGTCTCTAATCGGCTTTTGTTTGTAGATTACAGGAAATTTGTGCTCTCTAAAATGGATTAGTGTGGCAAAATGCCTTACCGTCCCTACTAGCTTGCCCAAGACTAATAGGGACGAGCTAAAACATGATGACTAAGAAGATAAATGAATGACCGGGTGAGTTATACGAAATATAAAAATTTATACTCAATTTGTCCCGAGGTTCGATCCCAAAACTGCATATGACAAATAACTATCCACTTAGTACCTCAACTATGTCCGTACGAGGCCTCTAAAACGTATTAATACAAGGATAGAAAGAGGTCAAGGCCCAAGCCGCACCTTGACATGACCCTCGAATGCCTTCTACAGAGAAAGAAAGAACATCCCATAGGTCTCTTGGGTAAGAGTCAAATGTTGTATCCATCTAGATGATATCGATCAACATCCATAATTGTTAGTCAATTATTAATTAATTAATCAATAATTTTCTTTGCTATATATATAACGAAGAGTAAGAAGTAAATTATTTTTTTCAATTATGTGACAATTCGTTTATACTTAGTGCAATTTAAAAGTTAAAGAAAAAGAGTAAAAACATTTTTAAAAAATTATTAACGAGTTTTTTTCAACTTGGATGATTGATCCGGCCTCACGGAAATTTCTCATCGATAGCCAAGGTAAATCAGAAAGTGTTCGCGGTGGACGATCTAGAAGTTCGGCGGGAAAATTTCTGTAAATATACAATAACTAGAGATCGAACCATGAATACTTGAGATAACGAGTAGTCATCCTATCGTTGCACCATAGCCTAGAGACGAGTAAAAACATTTCAGATTATTAGATTAATAGTTCTGATTAGAGAGCTAAGGAAAGGATTTTTATTTTATTTTTTTAATGATTCATATTATTTGATTTTTTTTATCAACGACTACAATTTAATGTCTAGTTTTTTCAAATTCTATAAATAAAAAATTTATTTCATCATTTCTGCATCATATTAATTATCTATTCATATATTTCAATTTTGAAATCTCAAATGATTTGGATTTCAATTTTGTAATTATAATGAAAATAGCTCATTTCCACACCAGAGCACGTTGAATACTGCCGACTCCCCATAAACATTCATGCTTCCGTTTCGAAGCAATCCTGATTTCATGTAGGCTATGTTTAATTAGGAATAATATAATTAAATCTCTAATTTAATTAGATTTGAAATGTAATTTAGATTATATGATATTCATTTTATAATTTAAATTATAAATTATAATTATATATGATATTATAATTTTAAAATTATAACAAATAAAATAATTAATTTTGCTTGATTATTCCTCTTCAAACATAAGTAATCCAAACCTTTGAATTTGAATCAGACGACTCAAACCTCTTTTAACCGAGTCAAAAAGATGTCACACAGAGTCTACTAACTTGACACTCTTTGGTCAAATTATTAACACAAACTTACCTACCTATCTCAGCCTGTCAGCCATGATTGACGTGCATTAGTTGAAGACCAAGAATTAAGCTCAATGGGAATTTAGGCCGGCCGGCCCGAGCAATTTACATGTGTTGCTTCAAATGTTCCATCGTGGTGACGTCGATATATCATTGTCTGAAACGTTGCTTAATTACTAGCTATGTACCGACAGCGAGGAGAAAAAGGAACGACTCAAACGGTGACTTGAAGGAAACCGGAGACGAGAATTAACAGACAGGCGTCAACGTGTGGGATTCTCCAACTAACCTGAAGACTCCACAAATTGCTCCGAAAATACAGCGCGAGATGAACGGACGTACTCGTGTCGCCAACCTCCATGTGTTCGCATCCTCTTGCCTGTCCCACCTGCGGGTAAAATTTCTAAGTGGGATGGTGGGTGGGCAACTGGTGCATTGTTGAATGTGACTGCTTTATATAAATAATTGCTAGGTTTTGGAATTCGTATAATTATTAGGGGAGAGGTTTGGTTATATTTACCTCTCCTTATTTTTTATATATAATTAAGATAATTAATTTTTTAAACCGATTAATTTCTAAGATGATTAATTCGAAAAATGCACATGTTAGGCACACAACTTTAGACATTTACGGTTAGAAACCCACCGTAGCATAATTGATTTTTGTTTTTTAGGTGGAGATTCGAACGTGATCCTTCAATTTATGCGACTGTTCCGTGGGGACATTTATCTCTCAGGGCTTGAATAGACTCAACGGTCTCGCACTAATACACTAGGACAGTTCGGGACATGCCCACGTTTTTTGGGAGAGATCGATTCGGTCCCATAAAATTTTTTCATCGATCATCAAGGTAAATCGAAAAATACTCATGGTAGATAATCTAAAAGCCAACGTCTCAGGATTCACATCCATTTAAAATTTTTTTTATAAAATATGTCATAATTAAGAATTAAATATAGGACATGTCACACTTGAAACCTATCAATCGTGATTGACTTAAATCAAATTGCGTCCGGAGCCAGTCAAACAACCTACCTGCATAACAGTCATATAGTGTCGGTCGAGAGCAGGGTTTAGATATAGATCATATATTAAGATTTAGGCATGAGATCTTAATTTTTGTTAGGGCTCATATTATTTTAATATATTAAATATATTTTATATATGTATTTTTAAGAGAATGAAAAAATATAATCCATGTACAGAGCCATATCGTCCATGAAGTAAGGTAGATAATTACATCAAGGCTCAACTTTCTTAAGAGCCGATTTTTTTTTAATTATATCAAAAAAAACATGAAAGGTACATTAAAATAACCAGTATTTGGGACGGATTATTTCCGTCGCTAAATGATAATAACGACGAAAATAAAGCCATCGACTGCTGCACCATCGTAATCATGGATAGCGATGGAAAATTTTTATCCGTCGTTAATATCGATGAATATTAAATAAATAATCTGTCGCTATTTGTGATGGATATATAAAAACTCTGTCGCTAAATAATGGAAATCGACGGTCGTCTACGGTCTAATAGCGACGTAATCAAAAAATTTCGTCAATATATTATCCTAACTAGTGACGGATATCGTAAATATCCGTTGCTAATTGTGACGGAATATTGACAATTTAGTCGTTATTAGATTGGCAGAGACTCGGTTTTCAAATGATAGCGACGAAAAATCAAATATCTATCGTTAATTGCGACGGAATAGTTATTAATCCGCCGGTAATAGCGACAGAATAGTCAAATATCGATCGCAAATTGCGACGGATTTGGAAAATATCTATTGCTAATTTCAACAAATTTTTTAGCAGTCTTTCCCCACTTTTTCACTTTCCATATTTACATTCAATACATACATACACATATTCAAATAACAATATATATTCAAGTAAAACACATATGCAAATAACAACATATACATACATACATGTCCAAATATATATCCAAATACATACCTAACACATATAAAATAGTTTAATGATCGACAAAATACATATCCAAATATATATTTAAACACATGTCTTAAATTCACATAGAGTGTAGTAGACAAAGTAAAGTCATACAGTATAGTAGACAAAGTAAAATCATAGTATATCAAATTCACATATCCATATCAGAATCCAAAGTAAAGTCATATCCATATTCAAAAAATAATAGTGAATGCATACATGAACATAGAGTATAGTAGAAGAAAGACACATCAAAACTGGATAAAAAATAACATTCCTGCATAAAAGAAGAGAAATAATATAAATAAAAATAAAATACAATGACAAAGCAATATTAGTAAAAACATAACTAGTTATCGTAACTAATATAGAAAATCTAAATAACATTTAATGATATATAAAATATCCAATATACAAACCTTTCAACTAAACCAATGCCTGAATTCAACTTGAAAATGTAGAATCTGTAAACGAAAATAAAAAATAAGAAATATTTAGTGATGCATATAATAACAAACCAAATAGTATAATAATTTGATTTTGTAACTGCAAAGAAAAAAATATAACATACTACAAAAATATCTCTATTCATCTGGGATATCCTCAGGATCTTGCGTCTCCTGAGACTCAAAATGAGGAGGGGTGGGCATCTATTACATTGGCGATAGGATTGCTGTAAAAACTTGCATGTGACACACTAACGCTTCAGTGTGTACGCCTGGTGAGCCCGCAGTTCCCTCAACTCTGCATCCCTCTCTGCGTCCTTTTTGGCCCACGTCGTCTCCATTATCGCGAGTCGAGTCCGCAGAGCATCATTCTCCTCCACAATTGACGAACCTCACTAGAGGAGGAGGAGGAAGAACTTGGATGTCCCTTAACCCCTAGAGCTCTCATCTGATCAAATATATCTTTTGCCTGAGAGCCCAGGCCGTATAGGGCGGTCTTCCGCCTTCCACCGACAATATCATAGTAAATGTCATTCACCTGGTCGGTGGAAAGAGGCTGTGAACCCTCTCCCTCTGCAGCAGGTTGAGACGCCTCTGCAACTCTACTAGTTATTTCTTCCTATGAAATAAGAATTAAATTAATCTTTATAAAATGTCCAAACAAATATACTAAAGTTAATATACTTATATTGATTGCTAAGGAGCGTAGATTGACAAATGACTATTTTTTTCTTATGAGTTTTGTTGAATACCTCCCAACTAGTGGGAGGTCTTTGCAGCTCAGCAACCTATATACAGAAAATATAGTGTTTAAATATATTCAAAAAAACATAATGAATGTTTATTATAACTTAAATAAAAATATACCAAGTCAGTGGCACGCTGGACAATCGAACGGGATCCAATAGTGTGTTTCGTAGATCCGGTGCTGGGTGTTGGGTTCTCCCTGCACCAAAACATAAAAACGCAGCGGAAACAAGAACCCTCGAGCGATCCATGCGAAAGAAAAACTCGTACAAAGTTGATCTACATCTACTTCTAAAGAAGATATACCTTTGGAGCGTGCCCTTTGCTTATCCCGCTCGTCCAAGATGCGTCGGATCTCTTGTACGTTCAAGTGTCCGTGCCTCTATTCGTATCCCACGAACACAATCTCTCAATTTCGGGAGAACTACCTTAGTTGTGCTAGCAACTTGAGGTAGTTCACAAGACCACCAAGAACCCACAAGGGTTTCGGCCAAGAGGGAGGAGAGGAAGAAGAGAGGAAGGGAAGAAAGAAAAGCACACTTACTTCATTCAAAATGACTAGAACCTCTTTTATATTCATCCCATGAATATGAAGAGTCTTTTGTCTCTTTGACTTCCCTTCATTAAAGCCAATAAAGAACATATCTTTTCATGTGACTCTTCACCTTCTCTTCATCCAATGAAGAAAGACTTTTCTTTTTTCCTTCATTAAACACTTTAATAAATTTCCATGAAATTCTGACCGGGCTTCTCGGGCTTCCGACCATGTCTCCCGACCAAGTCTCCCGAGCAAGTCCTCGAGCACCCAACCAAATCCCCGAGCTCCCGACCAAGTCTGCCGAGTGCTGAGCTCCCGACCCAGTCTACCGAGCTCCCAGCCCAGTCTGCCGAGTGCCGAGCTCCTGACCCAGTCTGCCGAGCTCCCAGCTCAGTCTGCCGAGTGCCGAGCTCCCGACCTAGTCTGCCGAGCTCCTAGCCCAGTCCGCCGAGTGCCAAGCTCCCGACCCGCGCTCCCGAGTTCCCAACTCGAGCTCCCGAATTGACCTCCTGAGTTCCTAACACGGGCTTAGATCTCCCGAGTTCCCAACTCGGGCTCAGATCTCTCGAGTTCCCAACTCGGGCTTAGATCTCCCGAGTTCCCAACTCGAGCTCCCGAAGCATTATGTTCTTAGTGTGTGACCCAATAGGTTCTTGTGACGTTGACAATGCGCCTAAATGCTTTAGACACATAAGCAATGAGCGACATCTAGCAATGCATCATTGCTACCCAAGTAACAAGAAAAGTCGAGATCCGACTAAACCTCCGTGACTATGATAATGTATGACCTTGTCCTTCTATCCTTGATATCTATATTGACCAATAAGGCATAGACCGTGTCATCCTCGATCAATCTATGTGTTTCTTGATCCTCGAGTAGACTCACTCAAATAAATGAGCTCAATATCTCATATTGACTCATTTGAGTTTGGTCATGCGTTTTAGTAGTCCTACTCGATCAATGGGCCCACAGATATCACTCCCGTCATATGGGAGGGATAGATCTCATCTACATCACTCACATCCCTCCGCATAATTCATTACATACCCAGTGATCGCCTTTATAGTCCACCCTGTTACGGATGACGTTTGACGATGCCAAAGTACATAACTCCTTATGTAGGGAACCGTAGTGACTTCAGGTCTAAGGACTATTCATACCAATAATCACATGAGAAAGTTTATGACACTCATATGACAATCTATGAAACATTCTCATGGCGAGTCAATTCAGTACACATTCTCTAATGTATACTCATGTGTCAATTTGATATCACATATCCATGACTTGTGAGCTCGAGTCATCAATTGACCTACATGCTAGTCTTCATGCATTAATATTGTCCCTGAATATTAATGCTTGACTAGGAATAATTTAGTGTAGTGTTCTCTACATTATCCCACTATCGATTTAATCAATCGATATAATGTAGATAAGAACCTACTACACAAGGACATTATTATACTTAGTTATTTGACACAAAAATACAGTAAGTATAATAACCATGCCTTCAATAATGATAGAATATGATACAAAAAGTCCCTAGTCAATCATCACATAATTGGCCCTAGGGCTCCTACTAACACTGGGGCCAGTAAGCTCCTTGTTGCGATTGACTCGAGCAATCACAACATTATCTTTCCAATGCTAGGCATCCCAGACTGCTCTCCATTCGCCCCAAACTGTCTCAGGGACCTCAGAAGGCCTATTTTTCTTCTTTCTCCACTTGTATAACATGTCCCTATACAATTTAGAGCAATAGACGTTCTAGGTTTTCTTGAATTCCTCCTCGTGACCCTCCACCCAAATATATCTCTTCTGTAAAAAAATATATGTTTAGTATAATGTTAGTTTTAATATTAAATAAAACATATATCTAAACTACTTTTCAAAAATTCACCATAATAAAAATTCTTCATATCTTGCTCTACAAGGCCCCATGTAGTAGCAGTCGAGGGCAATCGTTTTTTGAATTTCTTTGTAATGTAAGCTGAGACTTGGTGATCGTCTGGGAAAAGTTGTAGCAAAAATATCATACATTAGCAAAATTTGACCTGAAATATATATAAATTACATATTTACTTACCAGTCGCCCACTACTCTTAAAATAATCTGGTTATCACGTGGTCTCTGTCCCAATTGTATGACTATAAAAATCCAAAATCATAATATTAGATACACACACTTGTAATAGTTAATCCAACGAAGATAAAATACAAACAACTAGTATCAATGAAGATGAATTAGAAACAACTAGTATCAACGAAGATGAAATACAAACAACTAGTAATATTTAATATTTAATCACCTGATCTTATTCCGATGGAACTAAATTAACATGTAAATTTTCATAGTTTGACTTCGTTGATACATCAACCTTCTCACTACTAGATATCTCACCATCATCTATTTCCTCATAAGTGACATTATCATCTATAAGTAATTATGATGCTGATTATATTTTTGAATCAACAGAGTTTATTATGACTTCATCATTTTGATAAGCATCGGGGTTATGAACAGTTATCGTATTTGACATTTCAATGTTTGACCTAAACTTAATTTGACAAGCAACTAACCATTTACTTGGTTGTCTTCTCTTAGTTGAGTACTCAAGATAAAATACTTGACCAGCTTGCACCGCAAAGATAAAATGTTCAAACTTGTTAAATCTTTTGGTTGAATTAACCTCAACTAAATTATATAAACGATGTTTTTTGGTGCCCTTCCTTGGAGTTGGATCATACCAAAAATATCTCAATAATACATATCTTTTGAAAGGTAACGCTGGGTATTCAACCTCGATAATTTCCTCTAGTCTGTCATAATAGTCAAATTGAGTATCATTGTTGTTTGTTGATCCTTTGACACAAACACCAGAATTATACGTTAGCCTTTGTGTATCACATTGACCCACATGAAATCTGTATCCATTTACGTAATAACTGGAGAAGACGGTCATAGTATGTAGAGGTCCAAATGTAAGATTTTTTATTCGTTCGTCTTCTACATTTGAAATTCTATGATCATTCACCTATAACCGTGGTGATTGATAAAATTAGATGAATATATAATACAGAATTGTAAACATAAAAATGCATATTAACTCACATATATTTGAAACCAAAATGCAAATTCATCCTCTATTTTCTAATCTACCTCATTTGCACTTATAGATGGATTTTGAATGTACAACTGTTGTTCATACAACCTGACATATAAGGTAATTTGATATCATATTAGATTTTAAATTATATTATCATATGGTAATTTAATGTAAATAAATATATAAACTGGAATTATTACCTTAGGTATGGTTTGACCTCTTCACAATTCAGGAGTATATATGTCCTGGCGGTATGATATTCTTGGTCATTTAACCGTCTAGATAGAGTTGCACCCATTGCTCTTCCAGGATACTTGAAAATAAAAAGCATGTCTGGGTCAAATGTTTGAATGTCATCTTGATTGCGTGGACACATTCGATGACTGGTTTTCACATTATCAGCAAAGTAATACGAGCAAAACGAACTTGCTTCTTCAACCAGATATGTATTATATATTGATCCCTCAACTCTTGCCTTGTTACGCACATTATTCTTTAATTCCTAAGAAACCTTTCAAAAAGATACATCCATCTGTATTGTACAGGACCATCTATTTGTACATCACTAGGTAAATGAATAGGTAGATGTTCCATTGAATCAAAAAAAACTTGGTAGAAATATTCGCTCAAGCTTACATATTATTAATGGAATCTCTATCTAAAGGTGTAACATATCTGATATCGTAATAACCCTGGAAGTTAGATTTTTGAAATAAAGACTTAATTCTGTAAGTGTTTGCTAAACATTATTAGGAAGTAATTTTTGAAAAAGCTATTGGAATTAATCTTTGCACGAACACATGATAATCATGACTCTTCATTCTAACCATTTTTAATCTGTTTGTATCCAAGCAACAAGGCATATTAGAGGCATATCTGTCTAGAAATTTGATTGCTTTCAATCAAGAACACATTGCTTGGTTACTTTCTTTGTCCAATGTATAACATGCCTTGGGATATTTATCAGTTGTTTCATTCTGATGGAACTTAGGCCTGCTTACTAATTGTTTCAATTCTTCGCGTGATTTTGTTGTATCCTTAGTTTTCCCATGAACATTCAGCACAGTATTGATGATGTCGTCGAAGAAATTTTTCTCAATATGAATCACATCCAAATTATGTCGAATGAGTAAATATTTCCAATATGGAAGCTCCCAAAAAAATACTTCTTTTCCTTTAACTGTATTTGTTGACTCTAACAATGTACTTGTTGATATCATCTGAACCATCCTGATATATTAGTAGAAATCCAAAACTAACAATTTCATTAAACATTTCTTCACCTAACATCCAAACTGGGGGTAGTTTCTTAACCACTTTATTCCTTTTGAATTTTTTCTTTTTTCTTCTGAATGGATGATCATCAGGTAAAAATTTTCAATGATTATCAAACCAAGAAATCTTTCCACTGCAAGACAAAGAAAATACATCAAACTGACTCATACAATGTGGACATGCTAACTTTCCAGCCGTGCTCCATCCTGATAACATTGAGTATGCAAGAAAATCACTAATGGTCCATAACAATACTGCATGCATTATAAAGTTTGATTTACTTGCGATGTCATACGTCTCTGAGCCTATATTCCACAAATGATTCAGCTCAGCAATCAAAGGTTGTAAAAATATATCTATTTGCCCTTTTGGATTATGAAGACCTGGAATTAGCACGGTAAGAAACATGAATTTATCTTTCATGTACATCCATGGTGGTAAGTTATATGGTGTTAAAATAATTGGCCATGATAAATGTTGTTGTGCATAACTTCCAAATGGCTGAAATTCATTTGCAGAAAGTCCAAGTCTCACATTATGTGGTTCCATAGCAAAGGAAGAAAATGTTGAATCTTAATGTTTCCATGCAGGGGAATCACAAGGATGACACATTATTGTTGATGCAGTATGACCCTGATTGTTGTTTCGGTGTTGACACCGATTTTAGTTTAGGTTGATGATTATGATTATGATTAAGTCCTGATCGGGGATTAGGCAAGGTGTGAGAAAAATCCTAGCTTGGAGGGCTAGGTGTGAAAAGTCCTAACCTGGAGGGTTAGGTGTGAGAAAATCCTAGCTTGGAGGGCTAGGTGTGGAAAAGTCCTAACCTGGAGGGTTAGGTGTGAGAAAATCCTAGCTTGGAGGGCTAGGTGTGGAAAAGTCCTAACCTGGAGGGTTAGGTGTGGAAAATCCTAGCTTGGAGGGCTAGGTGTGAAAAGTCCTAACCTGGAGGGTTAGGTGGGAAAAAGTCCTGGCTTGGAGGGTCAGGTCCTAGCCTGGAGGGCTAGGTTGATGAAATCCTGGCTTGGAGAGTCAGGTCCTAGCCTGGAGGGCTAGGTTGATGAAATCCCGGCTTGGAGGGACAGGTCCTAGCTTGGAGGGTTAGGTTGATGAAATCCTGGCTTGGAGGGTTAGGTTGATGAAATCCTGGCTTGGAGGGTCAGGTCCTAGCTTGGAGGGCTAGGTTGGATGAAATCCTAGCTTGGAGGGCTAGGTTGGAGTCCCTGGATCGGTCTGGTGACCGATCAGGGAAGTTGGCACGGTGATCCTTCGTGGATCGGTCTGGTGATCGATCCAGCAATGACTGATCGGACTGGTGACCAATCAGGGAGCACACAGTGAGGTTGGGAACCTGCTGCTCTGCTCCTGATCGGTCTGGTGATCGATCAGGGAGCATGCAGTTCACTCACTGCTCTGCTCCTGATCGGTCTGGTGACCGATCAGGGAGCATACAGTGGGTTTTGGTTCACCTTACTGCTTAGCTCATGATCGGTCTGGTGACCGATCTGAAACACTGTTCGGATCGTTCTGGTGAATGATCAAGTGTCGCGAGTTCCTCACTATGACCGATCAGGACGGAGCCTGATCGGTCTGAGCATGCCCTGATCGGTCTGGTGACCGATCAGGAGGGTTGGACTGTGAACCTAAGAAATCGCCCTGCAAAGGGGTGGATCGGACTGGTGACCGATCCACAACTTGGGATCGGTCTGGTGATCGGTCCCGGAGAAATCGCGATTTCTGATTGAGCATTGGGGACCGATCAGGATGGAGCCTGATCGGTTTGAACCCACCCTGATCGGTCTGGTGACCGATCAGGAGGCTCTTGGATCGGTCCGGTGACCGATCACTTTAATTCAAAATGCACTGTCAGATGCTCTGATCGCGTCTGAACACGTCTGATTCTCTGCGCTTAATCTCTGATACTTGATTCTATGCTTGATATGTTGTGCTAATGCTCTGATTAAGTGTGCAGGTGACAGGGATGGATTCAAACACTCAAGGAGAGTCAATGGAAGCCTTTCCTTGGAGCAGGTTTGTCCATTTGCCATCTCAGGTTGCAACGGCTGGAGCTGCTGACTGGAACTGCTGGTTGGAGCTTGGCTGGAGCAGGTTTGTCCATTTTCCATCTTCTGCTGCCACCTCTTGAAGTTCAACCCAATGAACTTCTCTAGTTTTCCCCATGGTTGATTGGGACATTCCCAATTGGGGCGGAGGGGCCTGGTGATGAGTCTATTTCACCTCAACACTTTCCGTGGCCATCTCAACAGAATCAAATTCTGTTTCAAGATTGTTGGAGGAAATGTACTCCATTCGGAGAGTTTACAATAAATTAAAATTATAAAAAATAATTTCAACTTAACTGTTGAGTGACCCGAGCTGCCTTTTATGCAGACTGCACTCTCCTAAGCTAAATTCCCGAGCAAAGTCTCCCGACTAGGATCTCCCGTGCTGAATTCCCGAGCTGGAATTCCCGAGCGGAGTCTCCCGACTAGGATCTCCTAAGCTCCCAAGCAGTATCTCCCGAGCTCCCGAGCAGTAGTCGGACGTGTCCCGACCAGGAAGTTGCTGAGGCCTGCGCAACGCAGTTTCCTTGAAACAGATTTGTCCTCCTCCAACGGTGCTTCGAGGCTCCGATGGACGTCTGTCTCTCAGGATATAACAGCGGGACCACGGGCACAATAGAGCACTCGTTGCTCGTGGCGAACTAAGGAAGTACCCGAACGCTATCAAGGGAGGTCGGGAAGGAGTTGGAAGATAATTTCTTCTCTGTATATCTTTTGCTCTTGGTCACATCCTCTTTATATAGGCTCAGACCCCGCAGTAATCAATGACCGAATTAACGTCATTTACTGCCAATTAACTGTCCAGATCCAAACGTTTGGGGGTTACATTTTGCACTAATCAATAGTTAATGCTTCAGTTACATTTGAGCAAAAAATTTGACAAAACGTTGGTTTATCCGCTTGGATAAATTTTGCCCCGATCGGTCGGGCATTCGACGTGCGCAGGTCGTGCACGCACACGAGTCCACTTGGTTCAGTACAAATCCGGGCACTGGATTTGCACCCCCTGGGCACCCACGCGTGAGAGAGAGTCTCTCCCCTAGCATTTGTTCACAACTATCATGCTTGTGAAACAATATAAACCAACAATTATGTCTAGAGACTCCCAATGTCGGACTAAAGTCTCATTCACAATGAAGCCTCTTTATTCTCCACCTCCCTTTCCATTCACTAGAAACTCCTAATATGGAACTAAAGTTTCACTCACTAAGGAACTTCTTTTCTCTATATCTTCCTTTTCATTCACACCATATCCAACATTATTGTGGATGCCTTTTGTTTTTGGGAAATGATTTGAAGAGTGAATTTGGGAGAGTGAAAATTATAGTGAATGATGTGCAGTTAATGTGTACATGTTCGATTGTCGATCGGACACCACCGGCGGCCTCTGATTGTCGTCCCGAATCAAACTATACCTTGGGAGGATGGTGAACTCGTCAGGATCGCCGGCAACGGTGAACCTATCGAAATCGACGGTCAATGATGCGAGATCGCAATTGTGACGATCCCCGACGGGTTCACCGTGCCCCCAGGGTATAGTTTGGTTCGGGGCGGCGGCCGAAGGCCGCCGGTAGTGTCCGATCGACGATCGGACGTCGGACGTGCCGTCGATTGACGGTCAAAGTTTTCATTGAGGCATTCACTTTCACTGTGCGTATCATTACTCTTTGTTTTTTGGTCATAAGAGTGCAATTATAAATTTTGTTCACATTTTTTTAATAATCATTAAACACTTATCCTTAAGTGATATAACGGTACGATATCCTCTCAATTTTCTAAACATTTAAAAATTAAATCTCAATTTCGATAAATTAACAAATAAATTTTTCAGAATGAATGATTAATCTAAAAATGCCGAACTGATGGACCGTCCGCTCTTAAAGGGATATCTTGGTATACTGTAGCGGCTCCGCCTCTATGGTCCCCGTAGGCAACCCTCTAGGCCGGCGACCCTACGGTCTTCCCACCCCTGGACTTCCCACCTCTGGCCCGGCGACCCTATGGTCTTCGCAGGCAATCCTCTAGCCGTTCTCTAGGCGGCGACCCTACGATCTTCCTTGTATGATTAGTACAGATCAACCTCGATTTACTAAGGTATCATCCTTATCTAGTATCTGATTGACTTTAAACTATAAGTGTTGGTGCTAGGAGCACAACATTAAACCCAAAGTTTTGATGTATTATTAAGGCTAAAGCTTTGTTTGTTGAAATCCAACAAATTGTGTCAAGTGTACAAGAGCATGTTACTTAACAAATGTTAAAGTTTTGGTTAGGAACCAGACAGTGACTAAGTCCTAGTAAAGCTAGGCAATTGAAGACCTGGTTGAGAATCAAGCTGGAGCTAAGTCTGGGTTGGAAACCAAGCAAAAAAGTCCTAGTTGGGAAACTAGGTGAATCAAGTTCAAGTGGAGTAAGTTGGGAGCTAGAGGCTTGACATATAAGTCTAAGTGCAGTAAGTTGGGAGATGAAGTTTGATAACTAAATCCAAGTGGAATCAGCTAGGAGCTATAGCTTGACCACTCAATCTAAATGAGTCAGTTGGGGTTGAACATCTATATCCAAAATAAATGCGAGTAACTTTATATTCTATATTATACTCATTACGCATAACAATTATAGGGAAGCAAAGTTTGACCGTTCCAAGCAACCGAAAGGAGTCTAGGTGACTGGCTAGTGATAACTCTCGACGAGTGAAATCGGAGGATCCAAGTAGCTGTGTCAAGGTCGGGTCGACCAGAGCATACGGGCGACCAGAGCAGCTTTTAGTCGACCACGAGATGATGTTATTTAGTGATCCAAGCGAGTTAGGTCAAGATTAGATTTGACATCCACTACAAAAAAATAATGATTTTGCAACAAAATTTGCAACGAATTTTGGAAAAAAATTCGTTGCAAAATAATTTGGCGACGAATTTAGCAACGAAAAAATTTTCGTTGCAAAAATCTCGTCGCCAAATTTTGGGTCGAACTACAAATAATTCGTTGCAAATCTGCAACAAATTTTGCGACAAAAAAATTTTGTTGCAAATTTGCGACAAAAATAATTCGTTGCAGATTAGCGACAAATAAAATTCGTTGCCAATCTGCAACGAAATCTGCAACAAATTTTCTTCGTCGCCAATTTGCAACGAAGAACTTTCGTTGCAAATTTGCGACAAATTAAATTCGTTGCCAATCTGCAACAAAATTTGGGACGAATTTGTTTTCGTTGCAGAATTGCAACAAACACAGTTAAATTTTTTTCACCACAAATATTTATATTTAATATAAATCTGCAACAAATTTTGCAACAAACGTTTTTTGTCGCAAATCTGCAACGAATTTTTTTCGTTGCAAATTTTCAACAAATTCTGCAACGAACATGATTTGTCACAAATCTGCAACGAATTTCTTTCGTTGCAGATTTCCAACGAATTCTGCAACGAACATGATTTGTCGCAAATCTGCAACGAATAAAATTCGTTGCAGATTTCCAACGAATTCTGCAACGAATTTTATTCATTGGAGATTTCCAACGAATTCTGCAACGAATTTATTTTCAGCGCAGATTTGCGATAAGTTTGCAACGAAATATTTTTGTTGCAAAATTCGTCGCAAATTTTAAAAATATTTTAAAAAAATAATTTTTTTTTTCAAATATTTTTTTATACATCAAATAACTGCCTACATACTAATAAAAACAAACACCAAATACATGAAAATAGTACTAACAAATACCAAATAAAATTAGTACCAACAAATACATTCAAAAGTAGTCATTCAAATACATGCAAATAGTACCAACAAATACCAAATAAAACATTCAAACATACTAATATCTAATGTCTCGAGAACAAACATGGGTAGCTTCAGTTGAACCTTGAACTGATGCCTTGCTTCTAAGAGCCGTAGTTTTGGCCACCATGGCTCTTTATAATCAAGGGATGGTGCAAAATCAACCTCACAATCAGTTTCAATGATGCTAACTGCAGAAGCGAGCTTTGTTTCAACAATATCTTCCTGTTGTTGTACAATAATGTTGCCAATTGTCAAACATGAGAAATTTCTCGACGTCGTTTCCTGTTGAAATAGTGGAGAAGCAATAAAGTCAATACTTGAAATACTATCGAGCCAAAAAGAACAAAATCAAAGGAAAAAAAGAAAGTAAAATTAACACATATAAAATGATCAGAGCATCAGAAGTGATGGACAGCAAGAATATATAAGTTTGTTAGCATGTCCTTTGGGTTTGAGATGTCCAAGAAGTCCCTGAGCCTCTTCCATGGACTAAGATTATTACTTAAGATTGTTACTTCTGATAACTCAATAATATATTTGTAACTCAAGATTGTTACTTATGGCAATGATAGGCCTGAAATTTCTCATGGAAACAGTTCAGAAATCTGATTTCTGAAACTGAATTGCAGGAATTGAATTGCATTTCTAGAAATTCAGAGTTGCTAAGATGGAATTCATATTGCCGACCTCCAAGGGATATTGGATTGAGATTTTTTTTAAAAAAAAAGATGCAGAAATAAAGAATGCTTTAAGCTGCAGCACTGAGAAAAATACAGGAAATGTGACAGATAGTTTGTTGACGCATCATAGCTTCCATTTTTGTATATATACACATTTTTGTAACTAATTACGACAGATAGTTTAATTAAACTAAAAGTTATAAAAAAAATTAAAGTAAAAAGAGTATCCAAATTGTGGTCAAAATTATTAAAATTTTTATAAAATTAAAATAACAACACTTACCCATCATTAAACATCAAAAGTCGTCATAATCATTGTCATTGTCATTCTCATCGTTGTCGTTGTCCTCCTCCTCGTCGTCCTCGTCGTCCTCCTCCTCGTCCTCCTCCTCCTCCTCATTATCGTCATCATCAATTTCACTTGTATCTACATTTATCACTACTCCACTGGGATCTCGTAACGTTGGAATAATATACTCCTCGGTCTGAATTGTATTGCCAACTTGGTCTTGTTGATATGCAATGTCTTCCCAACGTTCCTCAATTTTTTTCCGTGCTTTTGTTTTACAAACAGCCCACCAATCAATTTTGTCACGTTTCAAACTGGGATATGAAGCATAGAATACTTGAATTGCTTGTTGTGCCAACACAAATGGTTCATATTTCTTATACAATCTCTTATGATTGATTTCAACCAAATTATAACGAGGATGGACCTTCATCCCTTTGATAGGGTCAAACCAACGACACATGAATAGAATAACTCGCATTTCTGGACCTGGATATTCTATCTCTATAATTTCATCCAGCAAACCATAAAAATCATTACTTGCATCACCATCATTGGATGACCTAACACAAACTCCACTATTCATTGTAGTCTTGCCCTTTCCATATTCTTCAGTATGAAAAGTATATCCATTTATAAAATATGCTGGCCAAGTGCGTACTAATGATTTTGGACCCCATGACAAATGAATTAATAAATCATGTTCAAGGTGCGCTTGATTAGTATGAACCTAAATTAAAATATAAAAATTTGTAAAAGTCTTCATATGTGTAAACAAATTTGAAATTATCTACTTACATATGATTTGAACCATGGCGCAAACTCTTCTTGAGTTAAGCGATCAAACTCTTCCAGCGACAATTCAGAATATAAATTTTCAAAAATCCTAACATAAAAAATCAAATTAGAATTTTGAAAGTTACAATATAAGAAATATTGAGAATATATACTAACTCATAATAGGATGATACTTCCGGACAATTCAGTAAAATATATGTTTAGGCTGCCCGCCATTCTTTGCCAGTTAAATATCTCTGCTTACATGGTCCACTTGGTCGACCAAGATAGTTAAAAATTGAAAAAGCTTTCAAATTTGGATCAATAGGTCCCTCATCATTTCTTCCTGGCCTTCGTCGTTTGCTATGCACGTGAGGCTCAAAGTAATATGATGCAAAAGTTGTTACTTCTTCGACAATATATGCATTAACAATAGAGGCTTTAACTCGTGCTTTATTTTTCACTTTTTTCTTCAAATGATATAAGAATCTGTTGGTAATAAAATAAATTGTATTAAATGTATTATATATATTAAAATGAATAAAGTTGTATGAAATTAGATAGTTAAAGTATAAAAGATAAACATTTTACCTTTCAAATGGGTACATCCATCGGAAATGGACAGGTCCGCCAACTTTTGCCCCATATGGTAAGTGAATCAAAAGATGTTCCATTGAATCAAAAAATGATGGTGGAAATATCCTTTCCAAATTACAAATAATTATCGGAATGTCTCTTTCTAACGTCTCCATGTGCGAATATTTCAAAACTGTTGAGCAAATATCATGTAAGAAAATGCTTAACTCCGTAATGGCACCCCATACAAAATTTGGTAATATTTCTTTAAAAGCAATAGGAATGAGTCTCTGCATGAATATATGACAATCATGACTTTTCAAACCACTCAATTTGTATTCCTTCATATCGACACATCTTCCAAGATTAGAGACATAATCATCTGGAAATTTCACTGATTTTATCCATTCACAAACAACACCTTTTTGAGCCTTATTCAATGTATAAACTGCCTTTGGCTTTGGTCCCCTACTATTTTCATCAACATCAAGAGTAGGTCTATTACAAATGAGCCGCATATCTTTTCTTGCATTCAAATTATCTTTCGTTTTTCCATTGATATCCATCACTGTATTAATCAGATTATCAAAAATATTTTTTTCAATATGCATTACATCGAGATTATGATGAAGCATAAGATTAAACCAATATGGTAAATCCCAAAATATACTCTTTTTAGTCCATTTATGTGTACTCCCATACTCATATGTTATACCATGTGGTTCCTCAATAACAGATGGAAAGTTAACCACTCGGTACCAAATTTGTTGGCCTGTTAATCTCAATGGTGGTGGTGTTCTTTCAATTCTATTCTTAGTGAATTCGTTTTTATTCCTTCTGAAATTATGAGCTAGGGGTAAAAATTGTCTATGACAATCAAAATAACTAGCTTTCTTCCCATGTTTCAATCTGATTGACTTTGATCTTTCCATACATATTGGGCATCCTAAGATCCCAGCAGTACTCCAACCCGAAAGCATACCATAAGCAGGAAAGTCATTTATTGTCCAAAGAAGAGCTGCCTTCAACATAAACGTCTGATTTGTATGAACATCGTAGGTAGGAAAACCTTCAACCCATAATTGTTTCAATTCCGCAATCAGTGGTTGCATATAAATATCTATTAACTTCTTCGGATTTTTCGGGCCAGGCACAACCAATGTTAAAAACATATAAGGTGTTTTCATGCACATCCCAGGTGGAAGATTATACGGAGTTAAAATAACTGGCCAACATGAATAATTTCGTCCTGATTTCCCAAATGGAGCAAATCCATCTGCACAAAGCCCTAATCTAATATTTCTAGTCTCCTTTGCAAATTCTGGATATATTCTATCAAAAATTTTCCATGCCTCTCCATCTGATGGATGACACATTAACCCCTCTTCTGTCTGATGATTTGCATGCCAAGTCATATGTTCAGCTGTTGCCTTAGATGCATAAAGCCTTTGTAACCTTGGAGTTAAAGGCAAATAAAACAGCTGGCTATATGCTTTACGTCTTTGTTGACTTCACGTGGTGCTCTTATACCTTGCTTGATTACAGAATTTACATACATCTGTTTCACCATCATGTCCCCAATATAGCATACAACCATCTCTGCAAACATCAATTCTTTCCACTGGAAGACCTAATTCTTTGACCAATTTTTTCATACTATAAAAATCACTGGGAAGTATGTGATCATGTGGTAAAAACTCTTTCATAACTTGAAGAAAATCATTAAAGCAATCTTGCGACACATTATGTTCTGCCTTGACATTCAACAATCTTGTTGTGGCAGATAATTTAGTATGACTATCACAACCAACCCATAATGGTTCATCAGCAGCACCCAACACACTTTGAAATTGAAGATATGTTTCATCAGCATGTGGTAGTTCACCCGGATCCTCCAACGGTGATGTATAAGTAGTAAACATTTGTTCTACTGATGGAGGATAGCTAGAACTTGCACCATGAGGATCCGGAATGAAATTCTGACTTGCTGCATCAAATACCATCCTCTGATATGGATTTAACTGATTATAATAACTACGATTGTCACTAACTGAAACTTGTATGTTTTGCTCAACATTCTCATCGGCTATGAATGGTTTACCATGACATGTCCAATTATAATAATTTGGTGTAAATCCAAATCTACATAGATGTTCTTCAACTTTATCGTGCAGAAAAAATTTTCCATTGTGACATTTTCTACACGGACACCTTATCTTATTGTCATCCATGTACTGAACATTACTAGAAGCAAAAATCATAAATTGTCGCAATCCAGTTATAAATTCATCAATTAAACCCCGACGATCTGGTAAATTTTTATTATACATCCAACTTCTTTCATTCTGCATTTTGTCTATTTAAAATCAGATAAACTAATGGTCAATATGTATTAAATTCCCATTAAAAAAGAGGGGCTACAAAAAAACAACAAATGAAATTAAAATATTAGAGAATATAATTATGCTATCATTATTAAAATAACTTGCCAAAACAATCATTATCTGAGCAACAAAAGGAAAATATTTGTAATCCTAACTTGCCAAAACACTAAGATGGGACTCAACTCGGGTTTTTTCTCATTTTAAAATTTTTATATCAGGATAGAATATATACACATTTAAGAAGATTGCTTAAGAAGGTCCAGTATCAGTTAGTGACAGATAAACAGTTGCTTTGTTAACTATCTAAATACTCATTAATCAAGTATTAAATCATGAATGCGTAAACAGAATATCTTAAGATAAATGGCACAACCAATGTTCAGGAAACAGAAATTTTTAAACAGAATTAACATTAAAGAAATCTAATCAGATCAGATCACAAACAATTAATTTTTTGAAACAGAATTAATGAAAAAATTGTTAAGCAGAAAGATAAATGGCACAACCAAGTTTATTATTATTCAAAAAAATCTGATCAGATCTCAAACAAAAATTTTGAAACAGAATATTAAAAAAAAAATCTGATCAGTAAGATAAACTGAGAGCAGAGCATTAAAGAAATTAATTCTTAGGCCAACATTATGCCACCGTGTAACATATGAAAAAATTATATGAAAAAAAAATTATTTCTTTTACTTTGTTGAGCTAGCTGGTGACATGTTTTCTTCTTTATGCAGATACTTATTGACAAAGCGCGGATTAAACCCATTGTTGAGGATCTAAATAGCAAGAAAAAACCGATTCATCATTCTTTCTGAAAGTATTCAAAATCCTGGTTAGGCTTTATGTCTAATTCAGCTTCATAATCTAGTCAATTACTTTAAAGTTTGTCTACATTTTTGTAACAAAAAAAAATCAATTTCTACAGGATATTCAAGAAACTGATATCCGGCAGCCCCAGTTCAGGCCGATCCGGCCGTGCCAAAGCAGATCCGGCGAGGACAGCCACCGGCGAGAAGAATGAGAAGCAGATGGCCGCTGCGGCCAGGCCGCCGGCGAGAAAAAGAGGACCTTAAAAAATAACTCCGGCGAGAAGGACAGCCACTGGCGAGAAGAAGGAGAAGAAAGGGAAAGAGAAAAAAAAGAGAGGAATAAAACCTACCGAGTTGCCGGAACGACGAGAAAATAGCCAGAGTGAGGTGCGCGTGAGGATGAGATGCGCGTGAGGAAGCAAATCGCCGGAGTGAGCTGCGGCCGAGTGAGGTGAAATTTTTCGCCCGTGAGAGAGAGGAGTCGCGCGTGAGTTGAAATGGAATTCCCAATCTAGGGCAAATGTGGCGCCAATAATTGGTATTTTGCAACGAAAATATTTCGTTGCAAATTTTGTCCAAATTCTGCAACGAAACATTTTCGTCGCAAATATTAGATTTTTGCAACAAATTTCCAACGAACAAAATTCGTTGCAAATCTGTGACGAATTTAATTTGTTGCAAACACCAATTTTTTTATTTAAGAACAAGGGCAATTCTTATTTTTTAAAAAAAAAATCTGCAACGAATCAAGTTTTTCGTTGCAGATTTGCAACGATTTATTTTTTCGTTGCAGATTTCGTTGCAAATCTGCAACGAATAACTTTATTCGTTGCAAATCTACAACAAAAAATTTTCGTTGCAAAATATTATTTTAAAAAAAATAAAGGACTTTAAAAAATTCGTAGACCGCCCTAAAACCCTCGGATTTCAAAAAAACATGTTCGTATGGGACCGTGACGATCTCATGATCACGATGACGGCCTCGAATGCTATTTTTGATGAAGATTCACTAAATATCAAATTTCCTAATAGGAACCAATCTTATACTTCTAACCTTAATCATTTTTTCTAACTTCTTCACCTACCTATAATATTAAATATGAAAAATAATTTATTCAGTAAAATTTTTGTTTGAGACCGGTAGTTCGATCGGGAAGTCGATAAGGACTCATAGAAACTGGTTTCGTCTCAATCCGACCTCCGTAGGGCCATCTACGATATTTTATAAGTGATGCAAAAAAAAAAAGTTTGCAACGAAACTGTTTTTCGTTGCTAATTAGCAACGAATATACCTTTCGTTGCAGATTTCGTTGCAAATTTGCAACAAAAAACCCTATTCATTGCAAATCTGCAACGAAAAGGTTTCGTTGCAAATCTGCAACGAAAAATTTTCGTTGCAAAATTCTATTCTTTTTTTAAAAAAATAGAGGACATTCAAAAATTCGTAGATTGACCTACGAACCTCGGATTTCAAAAAAACAAGTTTGTATGGGACCGTGATGATCTCATGATCGCGTTGACGACCTCGAATGTAATTTTTGATAGAGATTCAATAAATATCAAATTCCTAATATGAAAAAATTTTATACTTTAACCTTAATTTTTTTTTCTAACTTCTTGACCTACCTATAATATTAAATATGAAAAATAATTTATTGAATAAAATTTTTGTTTGAGACTGGTAGTTCGATCGGGAAATCGATACGGACTCATAGAAACTCGTTTCATCTCGATCCGACCTCCGTAGGGCCTTCTACAATATTTTATAATTCTTGCAAAAAAAAAAAAGTTTGCAACGAATCTATTTTTCGTTGCTGATTAGCAACGAATTTTAAATTCGTTGCAGATTTCGTTGCAAATCTGCAACAAAAAACCCCATTCGTTGCAAATCTGCAACGAAAAATTTTCGTTGCAAAATTCTATTCTTTTTTTAAAAAAATAGAGGACCTTCAAAAATTCGTAGATTGCCCTACGAACCTCGGATTTCAAAAAAACAAGTTTGTATGGGACCGTGACGATCTCATGATCACGTTGATGATCTCGAATGCAATTTTTGATAGAGATTCAATAAATATCAAATTTCCTAATATGAAAAAATTTTATACTTTAACCTTATTTTTTTTCAAACTTCTTGACCTACCTATAATATTAAATATGAAAAATAATTTATTCAGTAAAATTTTTGTTTGAGACTAGTAATTCGATTGGGAATTCGATACGGACTCATAGAAACTGGTTTCGTCTCGATCTGACCTCCGTAGGGTCTTCTACGAGATTTTATAAGTGATGCAAAAAAAAAAAGTTTGCAACGAAACAGTTTTTCGTTGCTAATTAGCAACGAATAAACCATTCGTTGCCGATTTCGTTGCAAATTTGCAACAAAAAATCCTATTCGTTGTAAATCTGCAACGAAAAGGTTTCGTTGCAAATCTGCAACGAAAAAATTTCGTTGCAAAATTTTGATTTTTTTAAAAAAACTAGAGGACCTTCAAAAATTCGTAGATCGCCCTACGAACCTCGGATTTCAAAAAAACAAGTTCCTATGGGACCGTCACGATCTTATGATCACGTTGACGACCTCGAATACGATTTTTGATAGAGATTCAGTAAATATCAAACTTCCTAATATGAAACAATTTTATACTTTAACCTTAATATATTTTTCTAACTTCTTGACCTACCTATAATATTAAATATGAAAAATAATTTATTTAGTAAAATTTTTGTTTGAGACCGCTATTTCGATGGGGAAGTCGATACGGACTCATAGAAACTCGTTTCATCTCGATCCGATCTCCGTAGGGCCTTCTACAATATTTTATAATTCTTGCAAAAAAAAAAAGTTTGCAACGAATCTATTTTTCGTTGCTGATTAGCAACGAATTTTAAATTCGTTGCAGATTTCGTTGCAAATCTGCAACAAAAAACCCCATTCGTTGCAAATCTGCAACGAAAAATTTTCGTTGCAAAATTCTATTCTTTTTTTAAAAAAATAGAGGACCTTCAAAAATTCGTAGATTGCCCTACGAACCTCGGATTTCAAAAAAACAAGTTTGTATGAGACCGTGACGATCTCATGATCACGTTGACAATCTCGAATACAATTTTTGATAGAGATTCAATAAATATCAAATTTCCTAATATGAAACAATTTTATACTTTAACCTTAATTTTTTTTCTAACTTCTTGACCTACTTATAATATTAAATATAAAAAAAAATTTATTCAGTAAAATTTTTGTTTGAGACCGGTAGTTCGATCGGGAAGTCGATACGGACTCATAGAAACTTGTTTCATCTCGATCCGACCTCCGTAGGGCCTTCTACGATATTTTATAATTCTTGCAAAAAAAAAGTTTGCAACGAATCTATTTTTCGTTGCTGATTAGCAATGAATTTTAAATTCGTTGCAGATTTCGTTGCAAATCTGCAACAAAAAACCCATTGGTTGCAAATCTGCAATGAAAAATTTTCGTTGCAAAATTCTATTCTTTTTTTAAAAAAATAGAGGACCTTCAAAAATTCGTAGATTGCCCTACGAATCTCGGATTTCAAAAAAACAAGTTCCTATGGGACCATGACGATCTCATGATCACGTTGACGACCTCGAATGCAATTTTTGATAGAGATTCAATAAATATCAAATTTCCAAATATGAAACAATTTTATACTTCTAACTTTAATCTTTTTTTCTAACTTCTTGACCTACCTATAATATTAAATATGAAAAATAATTTATTCAGTAAAATTTTTGTTTGAGACCGCTAGTTCGATCGGGAAGTCGATACGGACCCATAAAAACTGATTTCGTCTCGATCCGACCTCTGTAAGGCCTTTTACGATATTTTATTAGTTTTTCTTATATTATAAAAAATCCATGTTCTGCAACGAACAGTTTTCATTGCAAATCTGCAACGAAACTTTTTCGTTGCAAATCTGTTGCAAATCTGTAATGAAAATTTTCGTTGCAAATCTGCAATGAAAATTTTGGTTGCAGATTTCGTTGTAAATCTGCAACGAAAATTAAATTCGTTGCAAAAATCAGATTTTGTTTTTTAAAAAATACATGACCTTAAAATTTTCATTGCAAATTTCATCCAAAATTCGGAACGAACAATAAAATATTTTTCGTTGCAAAATTCGTTAGAGATTTGCAACAAATATATTTCGTTGCAATATTGCGACAAATTAATTCGTTGCAAATTTCCAACAACAAATATTTGTTGCAAAATTCGTTGCTTTTTTGCGACGATAATGGGTTCGTTGCAAATCTGCAACGAATATATCATTCGTCGCCAAATTTGTTGCCAAATTGCAACAAATTTTGCAACGAAAATGTTTTTGACGCTAAATTGCGACAAAAAGTATTTGTCGCCAAATTTGTTGCTAATTTGGGACGAATATTTTTTTTGTTGCAAATTTTGTCGCAAATCTGCAACAAAAACTATTCGTTGCCAACTTTCGTCCCTAAAAAATTGTGTTTTTGTAGTGATCTCTTCAATCGACCGAAGGGCCACTAGGTGACCATAGAACATGATTAACATTATCTATCAGATAAATATTACCGTCACATTAGTAACTTCCAAGCGATCGAGGAGGCTCTAATCGATCGGGGATTACCACGTCAGTAATGAGGAAGGGGTATATAAAGGGTCTCGAGATAGTGTTTTTAAAACTCATTCACATTATTCCTTGCATTCTTATACTAGTGCTCTAGTGCTCTCGTATCTTCTATGATGTGACAATGACACATTGCGAGTGACAATGACACGTTGCGACCAAGAAGCAACACCCAAAGGAATCTTTCATTTTTGTGTTGTTATACTTGCTTAGTTGTACTCAATTTTTAATTTTTTTTGGTTGCCTAAGGCTTTCTAGAAATGAAAAATTAACACATGTCTATTTTTAATATAATTGATACATGTCATACAACTTGTGCATGCTTAAATTCTTTTTATTCAATTAGTTAATCATTGCTAAGTTAAGTTTTATAAGATTTTTACTGTGCTACTTTACAATTAGTTATCTTTTAGTTATTTTCTGCTCGTAAAATGCTATTCACTTTCCTTCTAATATCGAGTTTGATTCTACAATAAAGACTTTACCTGTTTAGCATCCGATCAATCTTGTCTTACCAGAACTTCTTGTATCATATATAACATCTGATTAATATTGACCTGTCAAGACTTCTTCATTACTAAATATTTGATCCTCCTTCACCTATTTAGATTTTATTTCTCATGTCAAATATCCGATTTTCCATGTCTCATTCAAACTTCATTCTTCTGCCAACTTTTTATTGAACATTCAATCGTCAAATGTCTAATCAATCATGATCCGCTTGAACTTCGCTCTTCCCAACTCTTTGTTGAACTTTCAACTGTCAAATGTTCAATTGGTTGTGACTTAGATTTTTTTTGGGGGTCAATTTCCTGTTGAACTTTCAACCATCAAATATATAATCAATTACAATCCACTTGGACTTCTCCATTATAAAGTATTCGATCAAATTTATCCTACTTGACTCTTCTCTCTCTTGTCAACAAATATTTTGATCATACATCCAAACTTTACTTAAGTCAAACTTAATCAACCAAGCTTAGCTAATCCGATCAACCTTGATAAGAAATTGATTGCATCAACGTATAATCTCTTAAACACTCATTTACCACAAGTATTTGATAATATCAAATCTATACTGGTCCATATAAAGGTAATGAAATAATCTGGAATGATTGAAATTAGTAGCGGCCTAAACATATAAATGATACAACTACATGGGTAAGCTTACATTGCCATACAAATATTATAACTAAATGAGTGCACTTATATAGTGTTTGATTCATTTTTTATCATGCACCTAACTAAATAAAAAGACCCACTATAAATCTATGATTAAATGAAATATACCTTCTATAACTATAAAAAAAAAGACGCTTGACTTTTGATTAAGTTTTTTTTTAACAAACTGAAAACATCTACGCATCTACTATAACTAGATAAATACAGTAGTTAAGTAAATGAATACACATTAAGACATATGCTACAATTAACCATGGACATTTAATTCAATTAAACAAAGGTAGAAGATATTTATTATAATTAAAAAAAGCGACTGCTGTGATAAAAAAAAACAGACATTTATCCCATTTATATAATTAATAAAAATATTTTTAATATTGGTGTGCTAGAGATATATACTTTGCGTAAGTTTTATCAGCTTAACAGCGCTATGATATGCAGATATACGTAAAGCATAGATATCTCTGTATTTAAAGGTTGGGGTAGCAATTTCATATCGATCCCGTCGATGCATCTTCTCTGGATTCATTTCTGTCACTTATTAATTTTTTAATTCAAATATCAAGCTTTCAAATTGACTAATTCACAAAATAATCGATTCAATTCCATAAAAATTTTCTACCGATCATAAAAATAAATTCAAAAAACACCAATGAGCCCAAGTTTCTTACCGTCTCAGATAAATCTGCAGTTAGCTAGCAAACATTCTTTAACATCTTCCAATTCAAATAGTATCCAAATGAAATCATATTTTTGATTCAGGGAAGAAAACGCACTTACCAAAGGAGCAGCTAACTTAGCAGTAAGGGCTTCATTCTTTTCTGAATATTCATTCAATTTTGCTTTTGAAATGCTGGGAGGAGAATATCATAGATCGGAATCATAACAAGTTACAGAGATGAATTATGGTAACAAAACCACAGAGCATCCTACTTTATAGCAAATTAATTAGGCGTCAGAGTATATTGGTTTGGCATTAATACAAACAACTGAGATCTTTATTAGTGGAATTGATACACAAAAAACCTATATAGAGTTTGGTTTATTTCAGAAACTACAAAAACTTAGATCTTTCTCAAGTAGTTCAAATATAGAATCCAGAATGTGATTTCAAATGAGTAACTTCTATAAGAAGCAAATTAGAAGTTGTAGAGCCAAAGCAACAATTTAGCAAGAGTAATGCATGAGAAGCATAATACCTTTGTCCTGACACCCTGAAATCTCATTAAAGATCACAATGATGTGCTCAAGAGAAATGCAAGTCTAGTTGACTACTGACTGCATTAATTGGCTAAACTTGTATTTACCTTTTTAACAATCATCAGACTGGACTGAACCACCAGTATTCATTAAAAATTAGCAAAGGAAAAAAAATCTTTCACTAGCACCAGGTAAAATCATTACACCAATATTGTTCCTTTGAACATGAAACGCTGATTGTTATGCCTCATACTGACTGATGTGAAAGACCACATTGCAGCTTTACCAAATTATACCTGAATAAATATGGAACTACAATCTTCAAGACTGAATCCAAGTTAAGTTGGCAATTGACGCAAAAGAAAGTAGATTGCACTTGACACGTAATGACTCAATGAGTTCATCCTTCTAGCTTGTTCCTTAAAAATTAGTAGATCAACCAAGCTATGCTCAACTTCCTGGGTAAGATTTGTTGCTGGTCAATGAAGGTTTTCAGCCTTACACAACTTGCACGAGTACCAAACTAATGGGCAGGGAAATGCAAGACAAACATTAGATGGTATGACTAGTATTTTTTTCTCATAAATGATGCTTGTTGAGAGACTAAAACCTCTCCTCATTGTCAACAAAACAACTTCTTTTATCTCCTTTTTATGATAATTTCCCCACCAGCATTCGCCCTCTACTCAAGACATATTGGATGACTTGCACTTTCTTTCCAAAAAAATACTTGTTTCAGATCAAATATTATCAAGATGAAAAAGAAATGAATTGAAAACACTACAACAAACCAGTGTGTTTCATTCGGTGTAGTCTCAGCACTTAATTGCTCTAATTGTTCCTGTTCCGGAAGGAATCGACGTCGACAACCAGTCACCAGGGTTCAGCCTACGCGGATGCTGACGTTAGGGGAGGAACTCCTCACTCTGCGAGAATAACACGAGCGTTAGGGGAATACGTCGGAGGTTATCCGGCGGCCCACTCCGACGCTCAAGTCAGTGCCTTGACGGAGAAGATGGAGAGAAGGCAAGACAATATGTGTATAGTAAAGAATGCGTAACCCCTTACTGGAGGGGTTAGAATACCTTTTATACTTGCGGCGGCTGTCTTGGCGCGTCCCTGATGACTGCCCAACAAGTGTCACGAATGAGCCTCCAATTTAGATATTTATAAATTGAAAACCCTAGCTCACAAAATTAAAGGTAGTACAGGGGCCTCAAGTCGTATTTTCCAAGGACTAGTTAAGGATGTTTAGTTCCAGCTTGAAGTTGTTGTTTGTTTTTGGTTTTCTAGTAAAATGGGAGTTTTGCAATAAAGAATGAAATAACAATTGTAACAAAGTGGACTTAGCTAAAGCAGAATTAAACTAGGTAATTGTAGAAACTAAACTTAACTAATTTGATGCCTAAGCAAATCAAGTTGAACTATGAGATTGAAAATTCAAGAACTAACTTTAAATGTATGAAAGCATAAGAACTAAAGCTAAATTGCAGAAATGTAACGTTTGAAACAGAAATCACTAAACGAACAGGGTTGTGTTGAAGATTTGTAACAGAACAAGATTGCACAAAGCTGAGAATTGCCTGATCGGTCGATAAACCGATCAGATGCGAGCCTGATCGGTCGACAGACCGATCAGATGATGTCTGGATCGTCAAATAGATTGATCAGTGTCTGAAAGTGAACTGATACAGAATCAAACAATTACATAAATGAATTCAAAATCGAAATCTAAACTACAGATCAAGTTCTTAACCAAGAATTCCGTCTTGTCGTCACACAAGAGTCGAGCGAAGAACCCCCTAGCTCGAGAATCAACAAGAAACCAATTCCCGCGATCGATTTGCGTTGGTTGAATGCGCAGCTGATCTCCTCTTCTGATCTCCCCCTTCTCGATGGATCGGATGACGATTATGGCTCAGGAACACTCCAAACTCTTCAGAGAACCCCTCTGAATGCTCAGAGAACTTTGATCGATGACGCCGTTCCAATCAGGAGTTGATCGGACGAAGCAATCTCTGATGAAACCCTCACCGGAGATTAGCAGCAACGAGTTGAAATCGCAAACTTCTCCGGAATCGATCTTGTGATTTGAAATCTGGAAAATGACTCGGATCTGCAGTGGTCGCGCGCAAGAAATCGAAGAAGAAAGCGATGAACTGGAAGAACAGGAAGAACGCGACGATGAGCTATGGAGAGGGAGTTTCTGTTTTAATTATCCCATTTGAAAAATGGACGGCTGTGATTATTCTGGTCTCATCCGACGGTTGGATCATCTCAGATCTGAACCAAATTTCCCAGATCTCCATCAATAGTTCTGATCTACTTCCCCTTAGCTTAGATCAATCAGATCTGCGACGGATGGCTCAGATCTTCCTTTCTTTTGAAAGGATGGTTGAGACTCCCCTTCAGCTTGATCTGACGGTCAAATGCACTCTGATTTGGCTCCAAGCTTCAGATCTTGATCTACGGACTTGATTAGCTCTATCTTGGGCTCGGATTGATCAGAAGCTGAAAGATGGCTCAGATCATCCCGTTTCTTGATCGGACGACCCACATTGATACATCTCTTGATCCCCTTGATCGAAGCCAATTCTGAGCTCGGGTTTGATCTAATCTGATCTAGGTTCATGATCATTCAAATCCTACAAAATTAGATTCAAATTTTAGTGCCAAAATACCTCAATTATAGAAAGAATTGCATCTAAAGCCAAAAATAGAGATAGCTCATGGAACCTAGTGTAAATACAAGATTAAGCATTTAAAAATAGATCAAAACATGGATTTGAGAGCCTAAAATGATTAATAAAACAGTAATTATCAGTCCCCATGATCTATGTCACGTCCCCGCCATCGTCGGTTATAGGATAGTCTTTGAAACGGTCCACGCCGTCATTAAGTGTGACCCGTTGCGACATTTAAGAGTCATGATAACTCCGCGATAGTGGGGATGCTTATCTACAGATTCGAGAAAAAAAGGGAGGGTCATTACTTGAGGTCGAATGTTGCTTGGGCTCCGCTTCCCCAAGGTGATCTCGGGGTCTTCTGGCCTGGGAGGTTGCGGGCGCTCCGCTTCCCCGAGGTGGTCTAGGGACCCGACTTCCCTGGGTGATCCCGGGAACGGATTTTTTGATCTGATTTTCAGGGCATGTTTACCGCGGGGGCCCTGGAGGCTCCTCTTCCAGAGAGGGTCTCGGGTGTCACAACAAGGGAATTGTTCCGGCTCGGTGGATGTTGCCACACAGCTTCTTCAGGCCACGTGCTCGCCATGGGGCATTCAACCCTATCACAAGTCCCTTCCTTCAAGTCTGATCGAAGGAAGTGTGGCTGACTGATTATACTGGTAATGTGATAAAGAAGCTGTGTCCAGGTGGCCTCTCCCTCTTTTACTACTTCGCTGGCGGCATTCCGGGTTCAAGGAAACATCCTATGTAACCCTGGACTTCGGGTGGTTTTTTGAATATGTCCAGTATCCCTGCAAATTTTGATACAGGGTATTGATTTGCTTTGACCAAACAGGACCTGATATTTGGCAGAGTGATTAGCACCCAGGGTTGGTCAAGTTTGACCAAGGGTTGGCCAAACAAAACTTCATGTTTGGCAGAGTGATCAAACCTAAATATGATATGTTTGGCAATATATCAAGGTTTGGTCAGTTGGAATAAAGGTTAGCCAAACAGGATCTGATGTTTGGCAGAGAACCCAGGGTTGGTTAGTTTGACTAAAGGATAAGCCAAATTGGACCTGATGTTTGGCAGAGAGATTAGACCCAAATCTAGTCTGTTAGACCAAGGACTGAGCCAAACAAGACTTGATGTTTGGCAGAAAGAAATCTAGTCAGGATTATGATGACTAGCAAAGAAGTCCTTATTAAGGCACTGAAGACTTGGTGAGTGAAGCTGGGCACGAAGTCCTGTTTCAGGGAATTAGGCACGAAGACCTAGCTGAGGGTTGGGCACCGAAGTCTTGGTCGAGGATCGGGCACGAATCCTGGTGAGTGAAGCTAGATGGACGAAGTCCTGGTAAGTGAAGCTGGGTATGAAGACCTGACCGTGGGTTGGGCACGAAATCCTGGTGAGTGAAGCTGGGTAAAAATCCTGGTGAGTGAAGCCAAGCAAGGTAAAGACCTAGTAAAGCTAGGCAGTGGGAAACCCTAAGGAGTTGACCTTAGATAGAAAAGTCTTAGAGAGTTAACTCCAAGCAAAAGCCTAGTAGGTTAGGTAGACTTACAGAACTTAGGCTTAGGATTGTTTGTTTATCTTGTGTTTGTTTGTCTTGCAGGAACATGGAGCTAGACATAAGATAGGAGAGCAAACGTAAACGAACAAGGCCTGGGTCAGGAGCTCCCGGGCGCCCCTAAAGATCCCGGGCACCACATGACCCGGGCACCCTCAAGGCTATTGAGGGCACCCTCAAGGCTAGAGGGCACCCTCAAGGCAAATCTTACCCCTGCGCCTATTTTGTCGATGCAAATCAGATTGCTTCACATTGGGGGTGCCCCTAGGCTCTCGAGTGCCCAAATGGCTATATAAATAGGGGTTTCGAGCCAAGGATTCAGATCATCACTTTCAACATACTACAACTCATTCTCTACAAAGCAAAAGCGCTAAGACGAAGCTCTACGACCAAGGAGGCTACAGGAAGAAGTGTGCGACATTTCGAACTTTCAGAGTTGGTCGAGATCTTCACTTTTGGTTTGATTTATTATAAGTTGTACTATTGTTATTTTATATTTGTGATTGTATTCAAAATTGTAAGATGGATTTCTCCGCCTCCGAAAGCTTCTGGAAAGGAGACCACTAGGGGACGGACGCTTTCCGTGATTAGGCCTTGGACGTACTGACCCTGAGGGTTGGGAACCAAGTAAAATCTCATGTATTCTTGTTGTGTGTTTTATTCTTATTTATTATTCCGTTGCATACTAATATCTCTGATATTAAGCGGATGATCCATGAAGTTCCGACAAAAAAAAAAAGCATAAGTTGATATTTACCCCCTTTTATCAACGCTACCGATCCCACAGTTGGATGTTCATAACTGTTGTAGAATGGAATGAAGTGCTAATCTCTATTAAGCAAAAAAGACCAATTAACATTTCGGGTTAAGCTAGGTCATTGGGCCAAAACATAGGATCATAACTTAGTTTAAAGGTTACAAAATAGGTTCTAACCCAAAAAATGTGTAGAATCACCGGGTCATAGAATTGGTACGATTCTACCTATCTTACATGATTCTAATTATCCTATCACGATTCTACCACAGAAATGATCTTGAATGATCCCAAATCGATTTGGTGCCACCAGATCATAGGATTGTACAATCCTAATCGTGATTTTGCAAATCATGGTTCGTCCCATCAAATAATTTAAATGAGTTAGGTTGAAATTTTATTAGCTCATCATCTAGCAGGCATAAATGAGTCAGCCCAGGTCCAGGTGGGCTGGCCCATGGCAGCCTCAGTTGGCTTGCGGGTCGAAAAGAAAAAAATTCCAAAACTTAAAACTAAAGTAGAAAATTAAATGGGCTCGTGGGCTGACACGCCTAATTTGCAACTCAAACTTAAAATTGTCAACTATATTTGTATATATTTTGGTGGGCTCGTAGACTAGTCCGCTAATCCGTGGCCCATCTTGGATTGGATTGGGAATTCTCAACCTACTAAAATGGTGGGGGCAATCTATCCCGACATGCCAAATGATGACTTTTTGATATGCTAACCTGCTCGATTATAAGCCAATCCATTTAGCAACGCTAGTTATGGTCAATGCTTTGATGATTGAAAGATGCAAAATTTGCTCCATGGAAACTCATGGTGTCTTTGTCTTTAGTGGCCAAGAGAATGTCGAAACCTAAAACTAAAACTTCTTAGATGATAGAGATATTAGCAAGCATGATAATTTTTATCTTACTATTGTATATTATATTAAAGTTCAAGTAGTCAGAAATATTATAATATTTTACTTTTTACTCTTCCTAAATATAAACGAATCTCCCAAGAAAATATAAAATCATATGGTAGACTTACAATCTATAGAATCACAACCACAATCTGCATCTAAATAACATGCAACTCTAAGGTAGAAGTGGAAGGATAAAGAAGACTATGAAATTGGATACTCAAAAATATTGAAAGATGCGAAGCACAACTTCCTAATGTATTGAAGTAAGAGAAGCAATAAATTGGCTGATAATATATACAACATAAATAATGTCAGGTCTAATGATGGTAAGATACACTAGACTACTAACTAGAGTGCGATATAAAGAAGGATCTGGCAAGGGAACACCATAAGAAGAAGAGTATCGAGCATTAATCTCAAGCAGAGTATCAATAATGTGAGTGCCAATTAATGAGCTTACTTCAGAATGTCACTGATTTATTTGGATTGCTAGAGAAGAAAGTCACGAGGAGAATAACCTACTTCAAGTCCCAAAAAAAATGCAGAGGACCCAAATATTTCATCTCAAACTCACGAGCCAAATATAGTTTCAACTCTTCTATTTCACTTATATTATTCCCTATAATAATCATGCCATCAACATAAAGAGAGAGTAATATGACACTTGACGAAGTACAACGAACAAAAAGAGGAAAATTATACTGACTAGGAGGAAAACCAAAAAATCCAATAAGAATGGAGAACTTGTCAAACCAAGCTTGAGAAGCTTGTTTAAGGCCATAAAAAGTCTTTTTTAATTTGTAAATTTTACCAGGATTGTGAGTGATACCTGGTGGAGGCACAATGTAAACTTCTTCTTGAAGATCTCCAATTACGAAAGCATTTTTAGCATCCATCTGGAAAATATACCACTGATGAACTGATGCAACTGAGGCACCACTAGAGGGCAAACCTGAGGCACCACTAGAGGACAAACCTTTATGAGAAGAGGTTGACATAACATGTGGATGAGATGTAAGAAATTTTTGAAACTATTCGGTAAGAGCCACGATTGTGACATTGGATGATTGAGTCACTCCAAAGTCTATATGAGGAACTGCTGCAGCCATGTTGGATGCTCCAGGTTTAAGGTATCATTGTTGTAGACTACCAAATTTCCAAAGAGAAGACATTAAATAGTCATATTTTTTAGTTATCAGGTAGACTTAAGGAACTCAAAATCTGATCTCCACCATTCAAAATATAGCTCTGGATGCGAGGAATGTTCTCTCAAAATTTCAAGGTGATCTAATGATTAAAACTCAAGAAAATGCAATTCTTCTATAACTACAATGGATCAATTTTCTTAGTAAACCAACCACGACAAATAGCCTAAGAAGCCTCACAATGATTGGCCTTCAGATACCTTCAAATCACAAATCTTGACGACGGCATTGAAGTCCTTCCAAATCCAAACTTTCAAATCACAAATCTCGACGATGGTGTTGAAGTCATTCCAAATCCAAACTTTTTGGTTTGATAGGGTTGTGCTCTGATACCATGTGAACAATACAAATATAATGCAAAAGACAATGTAAAGAGAAAGAGAAAGAGATGAGAGAAAGAAGAGAACCAATGACGGCTAGATAATTATATTAATCAAACTTAGAGTTTACAAAGGAAAAGAAATATAAATAGACAAGTAATAACAAATTAAAATACTAATTTACCCTTAGTTAAATTATCATATACTAACAGTCGTCTCCCCTTTCCTCCGCTGCTTACAGACAGTTGTTGAGGTCGTCGGCGCCCTCTGTTGTGTCATCAACTACCACCAACTCCTGCTCTCCATGGAGATGAGCCGTGATGCCTTCCTCGATCCCCCTTATACCAACCTTTTCCTTGCTCATTTTAGATTGTTCTATCATATATTGTTGCGATTCATCCATCTTTGCTCCTCAAACCACTGCTTCCTCATTGTAAGGGGAGGAGTAATTCAATTTACATGGAAATCCAAGAACTTGTTTTTAAATTTGAGGGGGTGCGATCCTTACCACGTGGCTACGTCATTGATTCGAATATTTGAATTATAATTCAAAATCACTTAAATGGTTTAAGATAAAATTACATAAAAATAATTAGAATTCGATTCAAGTTGAGCTCGCAAGCAATTCGTGAACAATCGAATAAAATATTATGGATTTAAATTCGGCTAGAAAAAATTATCCAACATATTCGAGTTCGGCTTGAATTCGATAGTTCCGAATACAAATATTTTTTGAGCTAACTTAAAAAGCTAGTGAACTGGTTTGATTCTATTGCAACCATATTATTGATAGCACTTTTGCAAAAATGTCCAACAAATTTTAAAATTTATAATTAGATTCTTTTTAATTTAATTTTTGTTTCCAATGATATAACAACCACTCTTCTACTTATCTCATGCATTTAACTGTGCTTTCAGGCTAGTTTTGCAGGGATCGGTGTTGGTGTTTTTTACTATGGCCTTCGGCCTGTTGTGGTGTTAACTTCTCTTTACATGCTAGAGTTGTCATTCATCATTTGTTCAGTAGACTGTTTGTCAATGATTCCTTTGTACAATATAATGGAATCTTCTTTACGAGTAGATTGGCTGGTTGGACCTGAAAAACATTAACCAAACCTTTGCTTATCTCTTTTTACAAACCAGCTAGTGAATGACAAAATAACACTAAACAAAAAATGACAGTGTTTAATCTTGCTGCTATAAACAAAACAGAATTCGTCTATCAAATAATCTATCATGGTGTATATATTAAGTTATTCTATTTTAAAGATGGAGAATAGTATTAGCAAAGTGGCTCTATTTTAAAAACAGAGCCAACTACATAGGATCCGATGATCCCCAAGATCAGTTCCTGCCAATGGCAGGTAGACATTTCGTATCTACTTTATGCCGATTAATTCTAAAAGCAATGATTGAATCAGATATTATGACAAGCCTGAGCTATAGCAGCATGTTATTTCTTTTTCTTTTTTTTTTCATTTCCCATCCTTGTTTTCCCCCATGCATTTTAGGGCGTGCCTCTGGGCTAAAGCCCCAGTAACTATATACGTGTTTCTGCGCCATGCCTAAGAGTTGTGTATGATTTTATAAAATTTTTAACGATTATTAAAATAAATCGAAAAATATCTGCAGCTAGTGATCATCGACTTAGCGTTGTTAGATCAATCATCACTAAGAAAATTTCATCATTAATACGTCAAAATTAAAACACAATCCTTAAATATATGAAAATTTTAAAAACACTTTGCCTCTCCGTCATTACCCCGAGTCTTACACACTCTTTGGTGGCCCACAAACCTACCTCAGCAGGTTGCATTAGTTCTCGGTTTTCGTTGGTCTTTAAGAACTCTTTGGTCAAATTAACACAAACCTACCTCAGCCATGATTGACGTTGCATTAGTTGAAGAAGACCAAGCTCCGTGGAAATTCTCGCGGCTCGATCGTCGTATTGACAACTGGAGCCCGGCGGGGCCGAGCAATTTGCATGGGTTACTTGGAATAAAAAAATATTAAATAGCGGATGAATTTAGAATGGTAAATTTATTTTATAAAAAATTTTATCGATTATTAAGATAATTAAAAAGTATTCGTGATGGACAATCTAAAAATTAACATTTTAAAATTTATATTTTTAAAATAATAATTAATCGTCCCTGAGGCGCATGTGTTACTTCAAATGTTCCATCGTGGGACGTCGATCATTATCTGAAAGAGGAGACGGGAATTAACAGAGACAGGCGTCAACGTGTGGGATTCTCCAACCTGAAGAATCCCATAAATTGCTCCGAAGATGAACGAACGTACTCGGATTGCCAACTTCCACTTGTTTTCCTCTTGCCTGTACCCGACGCACCGCTAAGCGTCAGAAAGCAGGGGATTCAATTATGAGTGGGATATATGGTGGGTGGGCAACTGGTGCATTGAATCCGACTGACTTTATCTAAATCTTTGCTAAAGTTTTGGAATTCTTAAAAAATAATTCATCAGGTAAGAAGGTAATAATTGGATAAAATTACATGAAATTTCATGAAAGTTTTTCTACAGTCGAAATAAATTAAGAAAGTATATATAGAAATTTATCCCGTTTGTTAATATTTTCATATCTATTATCTATTAAAAAGAAAAATTTCTAATAATACATCACAATTGAATCTTGAATTTTAAATTTATGATTGAAAAGTCTAACCATGATACTTTGCCACTAGAGGCAAAGTTTTGAAATTCACATAATTATTAGAGAAGGTTTAATCTTATTTATCTTTTTAATATTCATGTCTTTTAATAGTTAAGGGTAGATTAAATGACTAATTCAGTCCATCATAATTTTCCATCATGCTAACTGTTAATATTCTCAAATTTGTTATCTATTAAAAAAAATCTCTAATAATAAAGCATAACGGACTCTTAAACTTTAAATCTTTAATCTATAAAAGTTTAATCATGATATATTATCTCAGGATTAACCTTAATTTTGCATGCATTATTATATAATTATATTGTATAATTCATTATAAAGTAACTCATTTACTTTAAATTTGCATGTTTCATTGGAGTATTTTTTTTTGTCCACATTTCCAATAATATTTATTTTCTTTTTATGTTTTAAAACCTTTAATATTGTTATTTTTTTATGTCCTTTCTTTCTTCTTAAACCTCAGATATCTAACAGTGCTTAGGTAGGAGACATGGAAATGTCACATTATTGTCGATGTCTATATTGAGATTCTAGGAATTTATATATGTATAGTGTGTCTCTGGGTTTGTTACTATTGCTCAGCATATGGAGTTAACTAAACAAATAAATGGGTGCACTTATATTGTCGTACAAATATTATAACTAAATGAATGCACTAAATGAAAGCATATATTATAACTAAATAAAGATATATGCTATAACTTGAGGAATAAACTTGACAGAGTGCGCAGTGATATACTGATATACGTAAAGCATAGATTTCTCTGTATTTAAAGGTCGGGGTAGCAAGTTGATCTCCATGCCGTTGATGCGTCTTCTCCTGGCTTCATTCCTCGCTTGACGACGACGGAACCGACCAAAATTTGAAAGAGTCGGAGTGAGAGGCCCAACTGAGGGATAACATGGCGGCCACCACTACAATCCCCCGCCGCTTGCCTCCCGGATCCCCCGGCTACGGGTTCCTCCTCTTCCGGCCGCTCCCTGCTCGGGTTGCCTGCTGCAGAACTTTCACGCTGCACCCGTGCCTGCGTCGGCGACACAGCTCGATCGGCTTTGCGCCCAAGGCGGTGGCTGATGATCAGGCCAACGATGAGGAAAGTGAGTCAAAAGAAACAGAGGAACTGCGTATCTCGTCGTCGGCGGAGAGGAAGGCGAGGAAAGAGGCCGAGCGGCGGACGTACCTGATCGCGGCGGTGATGTCGAGTCTCGGCATCACCTCCATGGCAGTCTCGTCCGTCTACTACCGCTTCACCTGGCAAATGGAGGTCGATTACTGTGTCCTCAACTTCGATTCTTCTCGTTCGTTTCCTCCATTTTTAATGAATTCTATCAATACCAGCGGATTGATTTTGCAGGGAGGAGAGATTCCGGCGACGGAGATGTTGGGGACGTTCGCTCTTTCCGTGGGCGCAGCGGTAGGAATGGAGTTATGGGCGCGGTGGGCTCACCGGGCGCTGTGGCACGCGTCGCTGTGGCCCATGCACGAGTCGCACCACCGCCCGCGCGACGGCCCCTTCGAACTCAACGACGTCTTCGCCGTCATCAACGCCGTCCCCGCCATCTCCCTCCTGGCCTACGGCCTCTTCCACCGCGGCCTCTTCCCCGGCCTCTGCTTCGGCGCCGTAAGAAACTAAACCGACCGCCAAATCTACTAAATTAACCTCTCCCAATCCGAACCCAACGCGGCAAAAATACTCATCAATCCGCGCAGGGCATGGGAATCACGCTGTTCGGAATCGCCTACATGTTCGTCCACGACGGGCTGGTCCACCGCCGGTTTCCAGTGGGCCCAATCGCCAACGTGCCCTACTTCCGCCGCGTCGCCGCCGCCCACCAGGTACCTCGCCGGTACAACTCACGGCGCCATCGCCCCTCGATCGCCATTAATTCGATACTGCAGCTTTTAACTTATTGCTCGGGGACCGTGGCAGATCCACCACATGCACAAGTTTGGAGGGGTGCCCTACGGCCTGTTCCTGGGCCCGAAGGTGAGTGAGTCCGCGTCCCGTGCATGCACCGCGAGAAGTAATTAAGATCGATGGAGGACAATGCATGCAAAAGTACTGCTCGTGGCACACATCTCTAACCGGATCTAATTGCAGGAGCTGGAAGAGGTGGGTGGATTGGAGGAGCTGGAAGAGGAGATCAGCAGGAGGAATAAGCTCTCCGGCAGCTAAAACTGAAGTTCTTTCTAATATCGCTCGGTGGAGATCAAGTATCAACCCTTGTGTATTGATGCAAAATTAGTCATAAACTTATGACTACAATATGGCCGGAGTAAATTACTAAAGCAAACACCTTTATTTTTATATTGTAGCAGATTCATATGGACTAGTCAAAGCCACTCCAAGGGGAAAATTATATCATCCTCATTGTCAAAATTTGGCAACCAGCTCGTTTGAATCGCTCGATAGTGATAAAAACTACATCATGGAATACAAATAATTCAACCCGAAAATATCTAGAAGGCAAGCAAAAGAAAGGAAAATGTGAGTTTGCCATCTCTTCTGTCACTCGGGTCTCTGTTTTTTCTTTCAATTGAATCAGTCAAAAAAATCTAACTACGGCCATCGCTTCTCATTGTCCTTTCGATTAAATTAACCACTGCATTTTCCATCCTCCGTTGCCTCTGTTGCTCCTGCGAGAGAAGATGAGCAAGGTGAGATCGATCGTGTCGTTTATATATCTTGGTTTCGTGCTGGTTCATCATATTTATATATGCAAGCTTTGTGTGCAGAAAATAGTGGTGAAACTGGATCTACACGATGACAAGGAAAAACAGAAGGCCTTGAAGGCCGTCTCTACTCTTCGTGGTACACATACATCATCCTTTCATTCCTCTAAGCTAATTAATGATTCTTAATTAGACAAGAACTAACGCCAAAATCCATTATTTAATAGGGATCGATTCGGTTGGACTGGACATGAAAGAGCAAAAACTTACCGTCGTCGGATCAGTCGACCCTATCGACGTCGTGAAGAAGTTGAGAAGGTCATGGAAGGCCAGCATAGTCTCCATCGGACCTGCAGAGGAGAAGAAGGCAGAGCCGAAGAAAGAGGAAGGGAAGAAGGAAGAGAAGAAGAAAGAGGAGCCCAAAAAGGAAGAGAAGAAACCCGATCCCCACGAGCAACTGATAGCTGAGCTTGTCAACGCATATAGAGGCTGTAATAGTCGCATGAACAACCATTACCATGTGCAGTGGGTTGAGGAGGATCCAAATGTTTGCACCATCCTCTGATCGATGCGTTTATTATATAGGAACATTATATATCGATAAGAGCTATGAAATCAATCTGATTGCCATAGATAATAAATAACCGAAACTAATATACGGTTAGAAACAATTTAATTAAATTGATAAAATGAAAAATACAGTAAAAAAAAACAAACTCGAACAAAGGCATCCTATGTAAACAAGTCGAGCCAAGCTGGGGATGACAATTTTTTTCGTAGGCAAAATTGGGCGGGTTCGGAGGATATTATGGGGTACGGGTTCAGATTTGGGAAATTGAAAAAAAAAAATCCCCACAGTAAATTAGGGGTTTGTATGGAAATGTCATCCTTATCCCCGAACCCTACTCGATGATGATGATAATAATAATAATAATAATAATAATAATAATAATAATACATTTATATAATTTTTCATAATATCTAGAGTTAAATTTTAATAGTAAATCAATTTGAAGAGGGGATCTGGATGGATACGGAGATTTAATCCACCCAAGTTGGGGTTGGGGATTCCTCGATTAGGTAAAACTGAGGATCGGGGAGGGGATAAGGGTGGGGATACAATTCGGGGGCAGGGATGGGGATGACAAACTGGTCCTCGTCCCGTCACATTGCCATCCCTAAGTCGAGTCGAGTTTTGGAGTATTCAAGCTTATTTAATAAGGTAATTGAGTCAATCTAAAAATGAATCAAGTCTTTCAAATGATTATTTAAACTTGGCTTGATTTATTTTTTCATGAGGTTGATCTTATTTAAAATTTAATTTGAATTTGGTTCGTTTAGATATTATCAAACTGTTAATTCAAATTTAATTTGTTTTGATTTTATCGAGCTCTCAATTCAAGTTTGTTTGATAATTTAAAACTTTTACTTATTTAATTGATTATTGAGCTTAACAATTCAAACTTATTTATTTATTGTATTTTTTGTTTATTTAGTATTTTTATAAGAGTTTTATTAATAAACATGGTTCATGAATATGATTTACGAATATTGTTCATGAATATTGTTCACGAATATTAACGAATTGAACAGATATGTGTTTAAATTTATTTGTTTAATTTAATGAACCATTCAAGTTCATTATTTAATTGATCTTTTATATTCATGAATATTTGATTTACTATCTTAATTTTGTATCTCAGGTATAACTGAGTTAGTTATAATACGATAAATTTATAAAGTTGAGCAGTGATCAAATTCTTATTCACCTTGTTTGGAAACCCTTTAAGTAAGGAATTGGAATTCAATTCCGGTCGGAATTGAATTTCGACCGGAATTGAATTCCAATTCCCATGTTTGGAATGAATTGTAAAAACAGAATTGAATTCAATTCAATTATTATACTTTTACGATTTTATCCTGCGAGGATGGAGCCGGAGCAACTTTGATTTATTTTGTGAGGGGGTGATTTGGTAATTTAATTTGTTTAAGTGAAAGGAATTCAATTCCTTTCACAAATCATATGTGTTTAGGTGTGATTTATTTTGAGGGGTTTGAAATGAATTGGAATTCAATTCCTTAGCAATTCCTTCCTGAAAATTGCTATCAAATGATGGAATTGAATTCTAATTCCTAAAGGAATTTCAATTCCTTCCTTTCCAAACAGGATGAATAGTTTAAGAAACAACCCTCTCGTAATGATTAACTTTGATTTTCATTAAAGGCATTTTGATAGTTTCCCTTTAACTTTTCTTCTTTTTCGTTAAGCTCCCCTGCACTTTGTAAAATTCGGCCAGGCAAATTGAATGAATTGGCCGAGTGAAATTCCCGATGTGAATTCCACAGGACGCGCGAGTGGAGTCAACGTTGGGGGGTCGTCGGTATCGGCCGCTAGACTCGGGCCATGAGGCTCTTCGACGCCCACTGCCATCTCCAAGACCGGAGGATCGCCGCTGTCGCACCACAGCTGATCCGCGTAGCCCTCGAGTCCGGCGTCCAACGCTTTGTCGTCAATGGGGTCTCGGAGGTTGGTAAACGTGCGTCGATCATGTTGATATGAGGCCGATCAGTACTTATCCTTTCCCCCTCCCTTTTAGGAGGATTGGCATATTGTCAAGCAGATGGGGGACGACTACCCTAGCATAGTTCCATGCTTTGGTCTTCATCCTTGGTGCGAAATTTTTGTTTACTTCTTTCTTTTCTTCTTAAACGACTTGTTTACCGATGGTTTCTTCTAGTGTCAATCAGGTTTATCGCGGAGAGATCTCCAAATTGGTTTAATTCTCTGAAGGAATTCCTTATTGATACACCAGCTGCTGCCGTCGGAGAGGTTAGAAGAAAACTTTCTCTTATTGGTCGCTCAAAACCAAAACTACTTCATCCTTCTAAATTGTTCTTTTGGTTTTTGATAATGTACATCTTTCTTGATGAATTGTATTGATCTATGAAGTGAATTTTTAATCTATGCATACTAGAGATCTATTCTTGCTTTAGGCTGTGTTTATCCTCGTAGGACGGAGAGGAAAGTAGATTATAGGAGTGCACACAGTAAAGTTCTGGGATTCTGTAGAGCATTTTTGAGGTTTTCGCATTGGCAAAAAATTGGGTGTAAATGTGCTCCCTCAGGCAGAATTCATGTGAAATCATTTTTTCCCACCATGGTCATGGTGTGAAGGTGCAATGATGCTTAAAGGCAGCTCATAAGGATGGTTGTGGTCGATGAGGGGCGACAGTCAGGCTTGGGGCTCAAATGAGGTCAACCAGGGGTGATAGGCATGGGTGGTGGGATCAGATGAGGTCAACAAGTGTGAGGTTGTCACTTCAGGTGAAAGATACAATAGTGCTGATAGGGTAGCTCAAACGAAGGTGGTTGAGGTCAACAAAGGGTTGTGGGCTTGGATGAAGGACATAGACGAGGGAAGGCGGTGCAGGAGGAGGATGAGGACAGTCTCATCATATACCCTCTTGTCCTTTTCTTTTTTCCCCCCTTTATCCAGGTAAACAAAGATGAGGATTAGATTTCCCTTTCCTCTCCTCTCCCTTCCATGAGGGTAAGCCTAGCCTTAAAAATGAGAATAGTCTATTATATTACATTAGAAGCAATGTGGCTATGTTGCATACAACTTAAAATATGACATTAATTTGTTACACATTAATTTACTGCATTTACTTAATATTTTCAATTCACTTAAGCATTTTATTAAGACAATGTGTATGCTATATGTTAATAATTAGTGTATAGTTTTGCACAAAATTCAATGGATAATAAAAATGTTAGCCAACCTCAAATAGTAGGTAGAAATATTGGTTGTTGATGATGATGACAATGATTGATGTGATGATTATGATGATTCTATGATTAAATGGTCTTTAATAAAACATGTAACATAAGCCAAAAATCCATATTAATCATTTAAGATATAAAAGTTAAACCTTGTATATGATTCTTAACCACTAGATTTCACTAAGTTCTAGGGACTCTAATAATCTTGATCAACAGGACCCTGACTAAAAGCTTGCCAGTGGGCCCAAGATTATATGGACCTGAGTCTCGTTTGTATACTGCAGCCAGTCATTGTAAGAGTGATTTCAGTTCCTGAAAAACATGACTGATGCTAACTTATGTTGTGCAGATTGGGCTTCATAAAGGTGCACATGGTAAACTGACTGATTTCTCAGATCAGGTATTGCTCACGTTATCTACTATTCAATCAACTAACCTGTATCGTATACTGACATTTGGTTCTCATTTTTCATTTGCTTATCCTGTTTCTATTGACCGTTGTCTTTTTTTTAGGTTGATGTGTTCAAGCAACAACTTGAACTTGCAAAAGTGTTAGAGAAACCTGTTTCTGTCCATTGTGTTGGTGCCTTTGCAGAACTTCTAGATATCATGTCGTAAGGCTTAATTTAATTATTGGCAATTAAAAGTTTCTAAATAATGTTTGTTTACGGGAAGTTCCTTTCCAAGAAAATAAACGCAATAAGTTGGTTGATTGGAACAATAATGTATGCATAAGCTCACTGAAAGTTAAGGTTTGAAATCTCATTTTAAATTAGGGTTTTGGCCCCGGTCAAATGAGAAGAATCAAGCATGTCAGGTGTTTAGAGCCAGTAGTGTGTCGAACCGTAGAAGATAAGGGAAAAAAGAGAAGAAGGGGAAAAGAGGTTGGACATGTGTTGTGCCAAGGGGAAGCAGGGGACGATCTACGTCAACGTTGGAAGAGAACATGGAGGAAGACCATAATTGATGATGGAAGATGAACATGGAGATAGATGAAATCACATTCAAAGATGACATGGAGTCAAGTGTAGTGTCAACATTGTAAAACAACGCAGAGGAAGGCTAGAATGGATGCTGGAAGATGATACGGAGACGAACAATAGTTCACCTTGTGTTTAATTTGATGTCGGAAGGTTGCCTCACGTTCACCAAAAGTTCACCTCGTGTTGCTTCAATGTTGGAAGCCCTTTCGTATTCAATTCAACTTTGGAAGCTTACCTCATGTTTGATTTGACGTCGAAGATGGAAAACACATACAATTTCTTAGAGGAAGTCGATTTGCCGTTGAAGAAAGATTTGTTGTATTCGTATGTTTCATGTGTTGGTCAACAAGTGGAATTATAAGTTTTGCTTATGTCGACTTACAATGAACAAAGTAGTAATACATGTCGCAAAGGAAAAAAATAGTAATTGAAAGGTTCTTTGCTTCTTTTATCTTTCCTTCATTTGGATTATTTTAAGGAAAAATGAGATTAAAATATCATGCCGAGCCGGTCGAAATGGGCTAAACATTTTGTTCCGCCTGTTGATCGGCACCGGCACGACTTGACACCAGGCCCAACAATAGCCGCCGAGGACATAACAGATTAAGTCTAGGGTTTAGAGGACATAATCCTCTTTTTATGAAATTTAATAAATAAATAGTAGAAAAGGTAAATATATAATTAATATAAGAAAATTGAAAAGATTAATATAAGCTATTTTCTAATATTGTAAGGTATAGCTTTAATAGCGTTCTGTCCTGTTAAGAACAAGGTGAACTAGCATGACAAACTTGTAATAGACTTTGAGGGACTACTGGATATCCACACTGTTTACTTTGTCCAGTCTATGTGCCATGATGGCATAATTGACTGTAAACTATCCCTTTAAGATGGACTTGGAGCTACAGGCAGAATTTCCACCAAAGCTGGATATCTTTGAAAGTTGATCTGCATACTGGGTGGAAACTAGCCTTCAAATTCAGTAATCTAAGATTTTCTTTGCATTCTTCGTGATAGTCCTCTTTAATTCAGTAATTGTTAATGTACTGAAAATGAAATGTACATCATCATTGCTTTTAAATCGTTTAAGAACTTGTTTTTCTGATAATGGCAACAGTGAACCTGAGGTATTCTTAGTGCATTTATATCTTTCGATATCTTTACCTATGCTGTACAACATCTCAACATTGATTTTATGTGAATGACCAGCTGTACTGGGCCTTTCGAGGCAGGCGTTATTCTGCATTCCTATATAGGGTCGGCTGAGTTGGTCCCTCGTTTAGCAAAGTTGGGCTCATATTTTTCATTTTCTGGGCACCTTGCATCCATGAAGCCAGAGAAAGCAAAGAAAGTCGTCCAGTCAGTTAGTATTGCATTTTAATGTTTCATGCTTGTACTAAGCAACTCCTTGAGAAGCAGTTTCTGTGATCACTGATTTTAAACCAAGTACTTGTTATGTAGGTACCTAAAGACAGAATTTTGATTGAGACAGATGCGCCTGATGGATTGCTAAGATTGAAAACAAATCATTTATTTTCAATCCCTGATGTTCCCATAACAGAGTTGGAAGAACAATCTGGAGATTCTGTTCCGCAGGCAGCAAGTCTGTCAAGGGAAGGACTAAATCATCCTGCGAACATTCTTAGTGTAAGTTTATTCTTTAGCTCTTGTTAGTGAACCAAATGCAGTATATTCTAGTAAATGATCCAACAGTTTGGCATGAAAAATCCATATACACTGCGCCACTGTAAAGAATATATAGATTGACAATATTACAATTTAATCTTGGAGTTACGATAAGGGCAATAAAAAAATTGAAAAGAATGAATATTGTCGTATTTGGTAACTAACTATACTAATTCATCCTTCATCGTCATTTATGTATAAAATATTTTATCTATTCATCATTTCGTTTGCACATTCAAATATCAGTGTCCATCATGCTCCTATGACTTCCTAGGCTCAAAGGAACATTATTTTACACTAGCTGGTAACTTATTGTTTAATAGTTTAATGTTCAGTAAAGTTAGATAATACTGAGTGTAAATATCATAAAAGTTGCCTTGACAATTTACTAAGCATTTGATATTCCTAACATCTAGCCATTCTTAGTAAACGTTATCAATGAAGCATAAATTAGCATATCAATTCCTAACATTGACCAATGAAGAATAATTCTCTTAGCAGATAATACTGGGTTTAATAGTTCAATGAAGCATAAATTCTCTTAGTCATATCAATTCCTAACATTGAAGAGTTCCTTGCAGGGATCATACATTAGCATATGATATTGACGCGGTGCAAACTGCAAGTTCTGTGATGTAAATAGTAGAAAAAACAAATAATTTTATTCTAAGTTCAATAAATAAATATCATACAAAAATTAGACAAAAATATAAAGGAAAAAAGACAAATTAAAATTGACTCAAGAGGAGTCTTTGTTTTAAGGCAAGATGTTGGCATTTCACATAGGTTACCTAGATCTATGTCCTACAAGTGGAATAACGCCTATGCCAATTACAAATGGTTATCTTGTCATAGATTCTAGAAACCTAAGTAGCATATTGTTTTCGAGAGAGTGGACTGTGAAAGATATTTTGCATATATCCAATAGGTGGTTGACTTGAATCTATCCAAACCTAGTCAAATTCAAATATGATAAGGTTCAAGTTGGTTTAGTAGGTAACAATGGATCATGAGGACTAAGCTTACATAATAGAAGTATGCCTGGTTTATTTTGAGAGTGAATCTCGACTGGAGATCATATTATTTGGATAAATATAAATAAGATGTGAATTTCGACTAAATTTATTTGTTAATATAAAGGATAACAGAAATAAACATATTGAAATTAAAAATAATAATTAATTTGAAATTAAGCTCAAGATACCTAACTGCCTACATGTTCTCATGCCCCTTCTCAGGAAAATTAAATATAATTATAATTATATGAACCCATCTTACAAAAAGCCCACATGACTGTTAGAAAGCTTTCCAATAGAGTAAAGAAACAAGGGATAATGTATGAGAGAGTTCGAAATACAAATTCATGATGTGGGATAAAAAAGATTAAGGGAGCTTTTGGATGTTTCTCTTTTATAATAATCCCCACAAAATACCAAAGTTTCTTAAATGAAAAGAAAGAAGTAAAATTACATTTGTTATTTAGATGTAATATAGTGCGCAGTTAGTGATGTGCACTTTAAAGCTTGATTCTCCATTTAATACAATAGTTTATATTAGAAAGTGCAAAATGAATCGAGTCTGAGAGTACACCACCTTCAAATTCAACATCTAAAACAAACACAATATTAGGAAATGCAACATCATTGTGCCCATCGATGGTGGTGTATTGGTACTTCGATTCTGCATAAGCATTTTCTCTAATGGTATAACTTCTAGCTGCAACTTTATATAAATATTCTCATATAAGAGATATGAGCTTTTGGCAAAAATGTATATAGAGTCCCATCGCATGGTAACAATCACTTTAAGTCTCATTTAGAGTTTTAGAAAACTCTTCATATATTCTACACAAGAGTACAAAACATCATCTTAGGAATGAGGACGGCATAGACGGAGCATTGTTTTTTTCATTTCTCAGGCATTTCTTAGAAACGCTTGAAGTGTTAGACTGCAGAAGCTCATTTTTCTTTTAGCTGGGGGTTTCTGGATTATGTTCAGATTAAACTTTTGTATAGGGATATGGTCAATTTGGATTGTTTGTGCTTTTTAATAAAATTATAGAAAAAACGAGAATAAAAATAAAAATGAAAACTTTCTTTTATTCATATCGACTCAATTTTTCACTTTTTCATCTTTCACATTTTTATACTTTGGAGGAGCAGTTCCACCCACTCTCCAATTATGTGATTTGAATAAATGGCAACGTTTCAGGTTTTGAATTATGTTGCGACGTTGCTTGAAATGCCTGAGGGACTACTAGCTGAGCTAAGTTTCCAAAATGCCTCTCGCTTATTCTCTTATCCCGGTTCAAAGGTTGGATGTGATGGATAAAGCTTGTTCAACTTCTAGTGGGTGGCTGCTAAGCCAGTACTGGAATCTACTCATGGTTATTTGCAGGTCTTAATGTTAACTAATCCCTCTTGTAAAAATATTATGCAGAACTGACAAGTTCTTTTCAAATAAAATAAATTTACTTGCTCATGAAAATGAGTTTTTTCGTTTAATAACTAGGCTTTGTGCATGCATGAAGTTAAGTTCATTGGAAAGTAATGAATTGGTGAAAACGGATAAAGAAATAGAAATAAGTAATACATTTTTTTTGAGATTCTATTTAAATTAAGATTTGTTATTTTTATTGCCTGTTGTTGAAATAATTTTATCCTATGATTAAATTTTAGGATAAAAAATTAAATTTTCGGGACAGGCATTCTTCACGTCTCAAATTTGATATTAAATTAATGATTTTGATATCAAATTTTTAAAAAGATTTTTAGAATTTCAAAATTAGACGTTTATCTTTTTTTTTTAGTTTTAAATTTTAAAAGTAACAATTTAATTTAATACCATGTAATAAGAGACGTCTTAAGTCCTTTTTTTTAAAATAAATTTGTGGTTGAACACTATAATCCAATTAAAAAGGTGAACCTTAGGGATTTTTTATTTTTAATTTTTTTAAAACTTGAACGCTATAACCAATTGGGAAAGTGAACACTCGAAGTTTTCGATTATTAATTTTTTTTAGCATGAACACTATAATCCATTTGGAAAGATGAATCTTAAGGGTTTAGATTTTTTTTTCTTGAATACCATAATCCAATTGAAAAGATAAATTTTAGATTAAAATAAAAATAAAATATTAATTTTGAGACTAAAAAAGTCTTTTTAAAAGTTTAGTATCAAAATTGTTCATTTAGTATTAAATTTGATATCCAAAATGTATTTTCCTCTTAAATTTTTGGATATTTTTGTTTTGTATGCTGTGTTACATTTTTAAATGATTAATTATCTTATAAACTCAAGACATCTTCATAGATTGAAATTGTTATTTTGCTTACTAAGAGCATAATTCTACGTGCTAAATTGTAACTTAAATTGAAAATATTTTATTAGATTGTTTTTGTTTTCAAATAACAATTTGCCATATCAATCCTGTGACCTCGAACTTCTTCTTATCCACTATTTGCTTCGTCTAAATAGGAACCGGAGTCAGCATCTCAGCGATCGAGGAAGATTCCACTCAATTAAAGAGTCCGGCAAAACACACCATCATCTAATTAATGCCTGCAGAAAAATCGCGATGTTCTTATATTCGTAAACTTCAATTGGCTCAGACCCAGCTAATTCTCTTGCAATTGGGACGACGATGACAAATAACATCATCATCGAGGACCAGAAAAGATCGCGATCATCGCCCACGACGATGGAGACGAAATAAAGGGAGACAAATATTTTCTTTGTCTTATCGGCGGATGGAGGTGACAAACGTCGGCGTCCAGGACCAGGAAAGATGATGCCCGGCCATCGTCCTCATGAAACAAAAGGGCACAAATTGAACACACAGTCAATACGTAGTAAATGTAATTTGTCTTTGTCTCTCTCGTCGCAGTCGCAGTTGGGTCCCGTGCATACGCACGCTGCCCTCCCGACTCGGAGCAGCCCACTGGAATGGGCAAAATCTGAAAGCAACGAAAGCAGAGCAAGCATCCAGTTGTGTTTGTTCCAGGGATGCATTGAGGGAATATATATAATGGCCTAATTAACACAACCTGCCGTCCTGTGGTTTTCTCTGGATTCTGTTTGTTTTCATGGCGCTGGCAGATATCGTAGAAGGGAGCCTGCGATCGAGTCTTCGTAACCAGGGGAGGAAGAAGTGGGAAAGTGAGAGATAAATGTGGCCCAGACATGCCATGTACCTGGAATTGCCAATTGTCTGCGTGCCCACACAACATTAATTATTATATATATATCACGGTGGCAATTGAAATTTAAGGATGTGATTTTGCAGCTAGCTAGCTAGCTAGCTGCAGGGACCAACAATTTGCCATGCATGTTTATTTTGTTTTTGATCAATAATTTTTTGGACGATTTTTAAGTGTTGAAATCTATCATAAGATTTAATTTATCACTCTAATTAATTGTTGTTAACTCATGCTCTATCTATTCAATCATTGATCTAGTCAAGAAGCCATATATCATCCATTAACCACTGCTCATCATTGGCAGTGGCAGCGACGATCATCCATTGATCTAGTCAAGAATCTCGCAGAATACCATCGTTGTGGCCTGCTGCTACGGCCACCACAAGCTCGAATGGCCGGGATAATTGACATGGATAGAGTGTGCATTATTGCCAAGTACAATTGACAACGCTGCATGTCAAGGAAGAACAAAGATGAAAAGTAAGTAGCCTCTGCTGCTCGAAGAACACGACCTCTCACCCCATTGCGATCCTTGCATGCTTGTTGGAACAGCGGAACGAAGACGAAGGAGAAAAATAAATAGAGATCCTCGTAAAACGAAGAGAAATACATTGCTCTTTAAATTTTATCATAATAAAAAATTTAATTTTATTATCAATGAAGGATGATCTCTTAATATTCTCTGCAGATCCTCTATCCTACTTTTTCTCCTGTCCACCTGTCCACTCTCCGGTGACGGCCGGGAGTTGTCCGATCGCCGATCGAATACCACCGGCGGCCTCCGACCGCCGCCCGAACAAAACTATACTCTGGGGGTATGGTGAACCCGTCGGGATTGCCGCAATTGCGATCTCGCCAGATTCACCGTCGAATCCGACGAGATTGCAATTACAGACGATTCCGACCGGTTCACCGTTCTTTCAGGATATCATTTGATTCGGACGACGATCAAAAACCATCGGTGGTGTCTGATCAGCGATCGGACTACTCGCCGGGTGTCGCCGGAGAGTGAGACAGGCGGGACAAGGAAAAAAGTGAGATAGAGATCCGTCTGCTCTTATATAAACCACAAACTAAGACATAATAAGGAAAAAAAATTATAATTAATAAATCTTAATTCTAATATTGTAAGAAAAGAAATATATCTTTTACTAAAAAGAAAATATATAATCGAACGATCTTAACTCAAATAAGATGCGGATCAAGATAAATCCTCTTCTATAAATACTAGAAATATCAAAAATATCTTAATACACTAAAAAAAAATCCTCTCCCATAAATACCCTTAATATCAAGATAAATCCTCTCCTATTAATTGAGATTTATAATTGTCTTTAATTACGACATTAATTATTTTAGTAGAAATTGAAAAAAGAATTATGTCTTAGTCTTTTAATTTGTGGCAACTTGTTGCTCTAAATTTATCACATATGTTATATGAAATTTTGAATATTATACTTCAAAACTTGACAAATCCATTATATTCCTATATACATATCGTCTATAGTCATAAATTATCATCACCTTGTCAATTCACATCCATCCATGCCAATTTATCCAATCAAATAAATATTTAGAAAAATAACATAGTTTATTTCTCCTCATTTTATAGTAAATCATACTAAGCTAATTACTAGAAATTAGTGGCTTCCACTTAAATACCAAATGGATTTTTGAGGTTTGATTTGATCTATTGTTACTTTATTTTTTTCCCATCAATAATTATTAATTCAAATTATTATTTTTTGTTTTCCCTTATATTTACAGTTCCAATGGAACATCCCTACCCCTAATCATTTTAGTAAACATGCCATCAAGCTGAGTCAACAACTCATGAAACAGATAAATGAAATGCAATGGTAGATGTGGTAAAAGGTAAAATTTATCATAGCGTCTCTCTCCGTCGATACCATTGGGAGGGAGTAAATAAGGAAACCAAAGTTAGTCATTATTAATGTGATGAATGGGTCAAAAAGCAACTATAGGCAAAGGAGTCAAAAGATGGTGGCATCTATCAAAGTGATTGGTTGGATAGGAGAGCAGAAGACCCTAGACAAAAGGAGATCCAGGTAAGAAATCTTTTATACATTAATTAGTACATTAGTATTTTTTTTTATAATCCTAGACCCTATACATTAGCACATTTAGAATTATAGAAGATTTGTCACAACTAAGTTTCTCTTACCATCCTCACCATTAACAAAAGTAACCATTACATAAAATCTTCCACATCTCTACTTTCTTTTTATAGCAATGAATCCACAAGAGCAAAACAGAAAGAACAAGAGAAAGATTGTATTTCTTAATATAGTCTTATTTCTTAGCACATGGATGAAGTAGCTCATTCTAATATGTAAAAGCCAAGTTGAAGACCAAGGAATGCATGTATCACATGAAGAGTATTGAGTTAAGTGTGATATTAAAAGTTATAGTGTAGCACCAATAGACCGACTTGAAGAGAGGATGTTCATTGGAGGCAACATGAACCATAGAGTGCCATGGTAGCTATATGATGTATCATTGCAAGTTAAAGGGGGCATTATTGAGCTAGGCTATTACACTTTGTTGCATAGGAAAACATAATTTTTGTTAATCAAGTATAGAGTTTCTATTTTAAAATTCTAATAAAATTGTCACCAACACCTAAAACTAAATTTCATGAATTTTGAAATTTATGATAAATTTGTATATTCTTATAATTGGAGCAAAAGTTGATAACGCTCATCCCAAACAGCCAAATATCTTCGGCCCTCAATTAGACATAGAAGGTAACTAGAACATGGGGGACATTTTGCTCTAAACACAATGCCCATTTGCATAGGAAAGGTCAAGTGCTCAATGAGTTATGTTGCATCCGCTGAAAATTTGTATATTGGTATAAGATACAATGAATGATGAATTGATAAGGAAAAAATCAATTATTTTGTGGGGCTTAAAGAGACAAATAAATGCTTGTCTTTTTTGCACAACCACATAATAATCAAGTAACAAGACAATCCACCGCCCCTTCTTCCACAATACTTTCATAATAAAATAATTAAACCATTTTGTAACTTACAACGATTTCTGAGGTTGACATCTTTGCAATACATCCCCTACAACATTCAAACTCATAAAAATGACACTTGGTAGACTTAATGACTTGAAACAGTGTAAATTTTTCAATGGCCGGTTTTACATATATGCACATTAATTATATCGCGCTTTGTAGTTGCTGATCAATTAAGACGATCGAGATAAAAGAACTTGAAGATATAATTATATTCTTCGACAACCATTTTTTTTCTTCTTCTTCTTCTTCGTCGAAGTAGTTCAATCACCTTTAACTCTGTCCCTGAAGAAATTAAAGGAACAAAATTAAGGAGAAGAGAGTGAGCTACAGAGTACAAAATCCACGGAAATATATGTGTATATACTTACGATGGATTTCTTGCAGTGAACAATCGCGTCGTAGATGGAGATATCGGCGTTGCTACGACACCACTGCATGTTGGAGGAAGAGGCAGTTGCAGTGGCGTTGGAAGCGCTGCTGCTTCTGGCGGAGTCCTTGCAGCCGCCCCGGGTCGACGACGACTTGGAAAAGGAGACCGATCTCGAGCACCTGAGCGTCGGGTGCGACGAGGGGACGAGGAAGCTCAAGCACTTCTGCAACGTCTTCTTCGCAGCCCTCATGCAGCCCCCGAACAAGTACTGCAGCTTCCAAATCTTGGAGGAAGGAATCAGATGTATGGGCGACGAGCTGATTGAGCTGCGCGAGTAGTCCAGCTTCGCCGTCGGCACCGCCCTCGTGGTCAGTGACGACTGGGAGGAGGATTTCATCATGTTCATGAGATGGAGAATGGTCACATGGCGTGGTGAGAGGGGAAGAAATAGGCAAACAGAGCCACCATATTGAGGGAGAAAGTAGTAGTCTGAGACGGGGCACGTGAGGCATGCTGCCCCTGGATGATTTATCTGTTTATCTTACCGTGAGATCGACGATGATACTAAATTGTTTGAGATGAACGATACTACCTTAACACGTTTAAGGTTCATCCGCTTGGTTCTGGGATGGATGAAAAAGTGAGCTGATTTCGTGTAAAATATTCCCCCCTGTACATTAATCACACTCGAAGACAAAAAATTAAGATGATAATCCTCTTCATTCCACACATTTAGATCTGGCGAAGATCTTTGTCATGAATAAATACTTGATGCTGATGGACGACTTTCCCTCGCAGGCACGGTTCCACACCGGTAGAGTCGTCACCTCCAATCGCTCGAGCTGCTCCGGAGTCTGCACGTTCAACACGCGTTAGCGGGTGCCGATCGATTTAGCCGATCGACGTGACTCACTGAATGGGAAAAAATAAAAGGGGAAAAGTCTTTGAGAATAAGTATGTTGTTTTCGATCCGAATTCTCGCATTTAAAGAAGTCTTAATTTGTTAAGGGACTCACACATAACAACTTGCATTTGCTGAATAAGAGCAAGATTGCAATGTAGCTTGAATCCAGGCTTGAACCTGGACCTGCTTAATCAACCCATTGATGTACAGAGGTTGCAGGAATTACCCCTTTAGTAGAACATTATTGAATCGATAAATCTGTATATCTGGAATTGAATCGGAGGAACTAGACCGCCCAGAGAGATACGCCATTGAATCAGTCTTCTCGCTAATTAAGCCCAGTCTATTTCAAGTGGACTGAAATCAATGATTCAAAACAATAAAACTTTAATGGGCTGGTCCATCATCGAAATGAACCTTCTCGTCAATTCATGGAAAATTGAAATAATTAAGCCCTAGATCGGACACAGCACAAGTGATAAGATAATAATGATGGTGGCATAGGACGATTCTTATTCCTCCACACTATCGTCAATATCTCTCAAAATCAATATGGAAGAGTTGAGATTACTAACCTAAATATTATATTCAAAAAGGTGAAATGCTCGCCCCTAGCGCCTCCGCCAGCCTGTCTAGGATCAACACGGAGTAAATACTATAACTAATATATGAGGAGGATAAAATAATAATGATTGCAAGAGACATCTGAGTGTGATTGTCTGGTCATTCATTATTCTTCAAATTTAGTCGAAATTTATTTGGACAGATAAAAAAATTTTAGTAGACTAAGATTAGTCATCTCCAACATTAATTAGTTCTAAGTTATATATCTGAAATAAAAAAATTGAAAAAACAGGTTGCATCCCCGTTATATTTAACTCTTTTTAAAAAATTATATATATAGATGTACATGTATCGGAATATTACTCTGCATATCTTACGCCGCATGCACATCAGCATTTTAATTTTTTATTTTGAATAAAGTCAAAACCTTAAATAACTAACACTGAAGCTTACAAATCCAAAAAAAAAAAAATTTGCGTACCAAGCAGAAAAAAAATGTTTCACAGCATGCAGTATGCGCTTGTGCGTAGAATTTTTATTGATTTTTTTTTTAAGTTTTGGATTTAATTATTTAGAATTTTACTTTTTAAAATTTAGGAGATGTGTTAAAATATTAAGAAAAACAATTAAATAAAAAATTATATTAAATACTCACAGAATAGTGTGTTGCATAAGATGAGTACACGAAGTGTATCTAGCATATCAAAATCATATATATATATATATATATATAATTTTGCTATGTTAAAAATTTTATTATGCAAAATTCATATAAATTTTAATTAATTTTTTAATTTGAATTTTTTTTATTTAATATTGTAATCCAATCATTAAATCTTAAATACAAAATTTGATTGATATAATAAAAGTTCAAAAAATATAAAATAAAAGAAAAATTAAAAAAATATAAGGGAATGGACTCATCCGTAACTTTTTATATATATATATATATATATATATATATATATATATATATATATATATATATATATATATATATATATAACTTACAATGTGTAAATTTTAAATATTCTTTCGATTTGATTTATTTTTTTAATGATATAATTCAAGCTGTAAATAAAATAAAATTTAATAAAAAATTTAAACAAAATTAAAAAAAAAATAGGAAGTGAACTTTATCATGGACATCGACTTATCCGCTATTTATATATGGAAGAAACTGGGCATATTATTTGATCGAAATGGTGGCAGGTCAAAAATGGAGATCAATTGTTAGATAGTAGAGCCGGTCAATTGGGTTAAATGTGCAATTGTTAGATAGTAGAGCCGGTCAATTGGGTCAATCGGGCGCGCGCAGAGCACCACGAACAGCATCACTCCGAAGGAATGGACGTTGGACTTCTCGGTCAGCTGTTGCGTCTTGAAATACTCGGGGTCGAAGTAGCCGAAGGTGCCCTTCACCGCGGTGGTCACATGGGTCTCGCCCGTGGGAGGCCCCAACCTCGAGATCCCGAAGTCGGATACCTTGGCCAAGTAGGTTTTGTCGAGCAAGATGTTTGTCGACTTGACGTCGCGGTGGATGATGGTGTGGGCGTCGCCGGTGTGCAGGTAGTGGAGGCCGCGGGCAGCCCCGATGCAGATCTTCAGCCTCTGCTTCCACGAAAGGCACGGCTTGTCGTCGGATCCGTACAGATAGTTTCGGAGGGGGCCCTTCTCCATGTAGTCGTAGACCAAGATCCGCTCCGATTGCTCCTCGCAGTAACCGATGAGAGAGACGAGGTTATAGGCAAATAATTCGGACATTACCACGCACGTTTTTCCTTTCCGCAAACTTCTCACACGTCGATTATTATTCTTCTTCATTTTATCGTTTCCTATTCTATGGGATGAGTCATCCCTATTTTTTAGCGTTAAGTTTATCTTCTATGATGTATTTAAAGGGGTCGAAGTTTTGTGAAAAAATCGATCGAAGCATTAATTTCCTCTCCAGTTTTTTTCACTGTTCTTCTTGCATTCATCGCATGTGTTTTGCCTTATAACAAATCTTGCATTTGTTCTCTCCTACACTGTGCCTTGCTTTAATCGCTCATTGTGCTGCGTCTTTAATTGCTACTGTGCGGGTTTTTGTTTGAGTGTTACATTGCAATTTTTTTGAACGAAGTATGGCTCAGTGGCAACATCTTCTCTCTTTATTTGTTCTCTTCTTCTGCATCCAGTGTTATTCATCGATTCTGTGCCAACACTTGGTATCAGAGCGTTGGTAGTATAAGACATCCAAGAATCTACAATTCTATAAAATGTCGAGCATCCCAGTAAAGGAGAACGGCGGAGTGCCATTTCCCTATCCGATGCTAAGTCCTCACAATTACACTGTGTGGGCAATAAAGACAGAGGCGATCCTTGATGCCCGGGGAGTCTGGGAGGCGGTGGAGCCAGTGGAAGGAGCCCAGGTAGATGCAAAGAAGGACAAAAAGGCACGTGCATACATCTTGCAGTGTGTCCCCGAAGACATTCTTCTCCAAATTGCAACAAAGAAGACGGCGAAAGATGTCTGGGACAGCCTGAAGACGAGATATCTTGGTAGTGATCGGGTGAAGAAGGCACATGTACAAACGTTGAAGAGCGAGTTTGATGCCCTCCGGATGAAAGAGACCGAGACGATTGATGAGTTTGCTGGCAAACTCAGCGCCCTAAGCAGCAAATTCTCCACCCTTGGAGCCACACTTGAAGATTCCTCGTTGGTAAAAAAATTGCTCGATTCTGTCCCTGATAAATTCTTTCCTATTGTTGCCGGCATTGAGCAGTTCTACGACCTTGAGTCTATACCATTTGAGGAGGCTATAGGGCGACTGAAGGCGTACGAGGAACGAACGCTACGATTACGCAGCAACACCAACGGCACTGAAGGAGAGCTCCTACTTACTCATGTCGAATGGCAAATGCGACAAAAGGGGAGTAGCGTGGACACTTCGTCAGGAGGCAAGGGACGTGGGTCCAACAGCTCTAATCGTGGCAGAGGGCGTGGGCGTGGGCGTGGGCGAGGGCGCGGTCGTGGTCGTAACAGCGCCAAGATAGTGCAGGAGGCACTAGCGGTAACAACAGTGGCACTCGTGACAAGAGACACATAAAATGCTTCAATTGTGAGAAAATGGGGCATTATGCGTCTGAATGTTACAGCAAGCGTCGTGGAGATGAGGCTCACCTCACTTGCGCCACCGATGAAGAGCCAGCACTAATGATGATCATGTCCCACGAAGAATCTCAGCGGCAGGATACCATTCTGCTCAGTGAAGAGAGGTTGCTACCGGAGGTGTACCGGGGCGTCAAGAAAGGTGAAGACAAAGACGTTTGGTACCTTGACAATGGTGCCAGCAATCACATGACTGGACATCGCGAGAAGTTTCAAGAACTAGATGAAACTATCACCGGGAGGGTGAGGTTTGGCGATGGATCAACCATTGAGATCATGGGCAAGGGGACGGTTGTGTTCGAATGCAAGAACGGCGACCAGAAGACTCTCCACGAGGTATACTACATTCCGAAACTTTGTAATAATATCATAAGCCTTGGTCAGTTGACAGAAGCTGGGAACGAGGTGCACATGGAAGGAGATACCATGAAGGTGATTGATAGGAGCGGGAAGCTCTTGATGCTGGTAAAGCGAACGCAAAATCGCTTGTACAAGATAACCTTGAAGACATTCAAGCAAGTCTGCCTCCAAGCAAGCCTAGAAGACCCCACCTGGTTATGGCATGCAAGGCTCGGACATGTAAACTTTCATGACTTGAAGCTGTTGGGGGAGAAGAAATTGGCGATTGGTGTGCCACTATTGCCCCAGACGAACAAGCTTTGCGAGGTGTGCGTGATCTCCAAACATGCAAGGTCGTCATTCCCGCACCAAACAAACTTTAGAGCGACGAAGCCGTTGGAACTTCTCCATGCTGATATCTGCGGGCCAATTTCACCAAGTACACTTGCTGGTAACAAGTATTTCTTTTTGATTGTTGATGATTGCACAAGGTGGATGTGGGTATTTGTTTTGACAGCAAAGAAAGATGCATTCCAAGCATTCAAGAAGTTCAAGTCCGTGACGGAGAACACAACTGAGTACAAGATCAAAACACTTCGGACAGACCGTGGCGGTGAGTTTCTATCCACGGAGTTCACTCGATTCTGTGAAAATGAAGGAATTGAGAGGCACCTTTCGGCTCCCTACACACCCCAACAGAATGGCGTTGTGGAGCGTCGTAACCGCACAGTGATGGCTATGGCAAGATCTCTCCTCAAGGGTACACATATGCCGGCAAGGTTCTGGGGAGAGGCAGTTAGGCATGCTGTCTATCTGCTAAACCGTTTCCCAACTAAAGCGCTAGGAGAACGTACTCCATTTGAAGCTTGGATGGGGAGAAAGCCACATCTTGCCCACTTGAAGGTGTTTGGTTGTATTGCCTATGCAAAAAATACAACCCCTCACCTTAAGAAACTTGACGACAGAAGCTCACCTATGGTATACTTAGGGGTCGAAGAAGGCTGTAAAGCTCATCGTCTATTTGATCTAAGGCATGACAAGCTACAAGTAAGTAGAGATGTAATATTTCAAGAAAATAGTGAATGGACATGGAATGTAGGTGTTGATAAAGAAGACTTACCTGGGTTTATGGTGGTGAATGCATTCAACACCGACGAGGCGATTGTTGCAGCAGACATTGAGGCAGGGGCGGAAGATGTCACACCATCGGCATCGACACCATCATCAAGCCCATCTACACCATCATCGACAGGAGCATCAAGTCCGTCTACACCATCATCGAACACCTATGCAACTACCTCACCTGAGCCCCTCGAAGGGCCAATTCGTTATAGGTCCATTGCTGATATCTATGCCAACACTGAGGAAATAGTTGGTATTGATGAGGAGGAGAATGAGGTAATGCTGATGATGTCAGAAGAGCCGACCTGTTACCAAGAAGCTGCAACCGAGGCTTGCTGGTACGAAGCAATGGAGGAAGAACTGAAGACTATTGAGATGAACAAGACCTGGACCCTAACTGAGCTCCCATTAGGCCACAAACCTATCGGCCTAAAATGGGTGTTCAAACTGAAGAAAGATTCAGCTGGAAAAGTGGTCAAGCATAAAGCAAGATTAGTTGCTAAAGGCTATGTGCAAAGACAAGGCATCGACTTTGAAGAGGTATTCGCACCTGTCGCTAGACTCGATACTATTCGAGTCATTCTTGCACTTGCAGCAAATCAAGGCTGGGAGGTACACCATCTAGACGTGAAGTCGGCATTTCTGAACGGAGAGTTGGAAGAAGAAATATATGTCACTCAACCAGAAGGGTTTGAAGTACAAAATCAGAAACACAAGGTGTACAGGTTATCCAAGGCCCTCTATGGACTGCGGCAGGCTCCACGAGCTTGGAACATGCGGCTGAACAGGAGTCTGGAAGAGCTCGGCTTCAAAAAGTGTAATCAAGAACATGCAGTATATACAAGAGGTAAAAGAGAAGCTAGTATACTTGTTGGAGTGTATGTTGACGATCTCATCGTGACAGGAAGGAGCACAGAAGGAATCAACAAATTCAAACAACAAATGATGACAGAATTTGAGATGAGTGATTTGGGTCTTCTCTCCTACTACTTAGGAATTGAAGTGGAACAACAGAAGAGCCGAATTTTACTTAGACAATCAACCTATGCCAAGAAAATTCTATCTCAATTCCAGATGGCAGATTGTAATGCCACAAAGCAGCCGATGGAACCCAAGACACAACTGCATAAAGACCTGGAAGGGACTCCAATTGATGCCACGGAGTACAGGTGCGTCATTGGTTGTCTAAGATATCTGTTACACACGTGGCCAGACCTATCATATTCTGTCGGCATGGCGAGCAGATATATGGAAAGACCTACAAGCATGCATCATAAGGTTGTCAAACAGATCCTCAGATATTTGAAAGGTACAATCTATTTTGGACTTGCTTACACAAAGGGACCCCAGGAAATTAGTATATTCGGCTACTCGGACAGCGATTTAGCCGGAGATCTCGACGGGAGGAAAAGCACAAGTGGAATGACTTTCTATTTTAATGAAAGTCTGGTGTCCTAGAACTCACAGAAGCAGAAGACAGTGGCGCTTTCATCTTGTGAGGCAGAATTCATGGCAGCCACAACTGCAGCCTGTCATGCTTTGTGGTTAAGAAGCCTTGCCAGTGAATTAACCGGTAAAGAGCCAAAATCGGTGACTTTGTTTGTTGACAACAGATCTGCTATAGCTCTCATGAAGAATCCTGTTTTCCATGGTCGAAGCAAGCATATAGATACAAGGTTCCATTTTATCAGAGAATGTGTTGAGAAGGGACAGATTGTGGTGGAGTTCGTTAATACTGGAGAACAGCGAGAGCCGATGTTTTAACTAAAGCTTTGTCAGGAGTGAAGTTAGCTGGCATGCGACAACTACTCGGCATTCGTGATTTAGAGTCATGTCAGAATTAGGGGGAGTAATATAGGCAAATAATTCGGACATTGCCACGCACGTTTTTCCTTTCCGCAAACTTCTCACACGTCGATTATTATTCTTCTTCATTTTATCGTTTCCTATTCTATAGGATGAGTCATCCCTATTTTTTAGCGTTAAGTTTATCTTCTATGATGTATTTAAAGTGGTCGAAGCTTTGTGAAAAAGATCGATCGAAGCATTAATTTCCTCTCCAGTTTTTTTCACTGTTCTTCTTGCATTCATCGCATGTGTTTTGCCTTATAACAAATCTTACATTTGTTCTCTCCTACACTGTGCCTTGCTTTAATCGCTCATTGTGCTGCGTCTTTAATTGCTACTGTGCGGGTTTTTGTTTGAGTGCTACATTGCAATTTTTTTGAACGAAGTGTGGCTCAGTGGCAACATCTTCTCTCTTTATTTGTTCTCTTCTTCTGCATCCAGTGCTATTCATCGATTCTGTGCCAACAGAGGTGGCGGTGGCGGATCTTGGACAGGACGAGGATCTCGGTCTGGAACTCCGGATACCCCTGCCCCGACCCGGGCATGGCCCGCTTCACTGCTACCTCGGTGCCGTCGCCGAGGATCTCTGCTGAAACTGACTGGGGGCGAGTTGAAACTGTCGAACGCGCTGGAATTGGATTGATTCGATCCTGTCTGCACACTTCTCTCTCTCTCTCTCTCTCCTCTCTATTTGAAGAGATCCTATTAAATCCAGAATGAATTGATAGAGACGAACGAATCACTTTACTACCTTACTGGACGGAGAGAGAGCGCCTGCCTGTATACGCACCATCGGATCAACCCTGGAATTGACGAGCGCATCGTTGAATTTGAAGATTTCGTGGCCGTGAACATACGCAGCATCCGGTGCCACGGTTCGGTACGACCCGGGAGTGTTTATGTTAATGTTAATCCACACATAGCTCAGCTTCTCCGTCTTTTTGTCCCGATAAAAGGGCACGCAACGGGAAGTAGCCTGCTCTCTTGTATTGATCTCCTCAGACTGGCTGGCAACGTAGAGGTTGAAGTGGCCGTATTCAAACGGCTACGAAAAAGAAATCGCAGAAATGTGCACGGACCAAGTAATTGTAGCCTGCATCCACTGTGAAATTCCAGGTGACTTTGAAGTTGAAATTTGGATTGGCATTCCGCATGTCTTCTGAAATGTTCATGGCACGAGCCGTGCCTTAGACAAACTATGGAGCCACAACTTCCGTCACATCTGGGTTATCGTAGTTGATGGGTCCGGTATTGGTGTTTTCCACCGAAGTGATGTTCTTGCTGAAAAAATAGGCGTCGTCAGGGATCCATGTCCGCCACATTGTCGTTGGCTGGAGTAACCTTGAGACCACCGACGTTGATCCTGTAGACAGTACGTCTCCACTACAGCCTGATTGGATAAATTTGAAGGTACAAATCTGTTGAATAGATAGGAGGTGGTAGTGAAGATCTCGCTGGCGCTGACGAAGGCGAAAGAAGATGAAGCGGGGAGTAAGGCGAGTTCAAGCTCTGTGGATGTGGTAGAATTGAACTAGAGGAAGTACTCCTTGATGACGGGGGCTGCGGAGGATGCAGACGGAGAATTTGTCCAGGAGGAGGAAGCTCTGAGCGGTGACGCAGAAGAGGGCAGCAGAGAGGTTCCGATCGTTGGTTGAGAAGGGGAGGAAGTGGAGATGGAGAAGGACGCCTGTGGAGTTGAGAGGGAAGGAGTTATTGGCTTTGCCGTAGACGAAATTGAAAATTGAAATCGGTAACAAAATCTCGAGGGAGGCTGTCGTTGGTGGTGATGTTGGATTTGCTGCCGCAGTTTAGAAAGTAACTGGGGCTGAAGTCGGTGGAGGTGGCTGAAAGGAGGATGGACGCCGAGGAGAAGCAGCAGGAGGAGGAGAATTGATCCATTGGTGTTGTGGTGTCACCGCGAAGAAGTGCGCGGAGATGAGAAGAGAGCTCTCTCGTTGGTAAGGTGTCTGGCTGTTTGTATCGGAGGTCTCAGGTTCGAGAGTCATCAGTCGCACACTGAATAAAAATTTGATCTGTTGACTTAAATTCTTTCGGCCCCAGGCGTCTTATTTTACCGGTAAAAATCATGATTTACTCCCTTTGGACATTTGTGGAGACGAGACCAAGAGACCGCTAAAGTGACGATTCTATTTTTGCATCCGTTGAACTAGAGGGGAAGCAACACTGACAGTTAGGAACGTGGAAAATTCACAACGCAGGTTCTCCAGCCGAAGCAGACCTTTTCCTTTTTGTAAAACGGCTATACGTTAACCACATGGTCCATCTACAGTGTTATAAATTAGAAAATTAAATAGGACTTTATTTTATTATATTTTTTGGTTTCATTGAAAATTTTTCCTCGGCAATTTTCTATAAATCGAGCCGAATCAGACTTTCTGCCTGTTGAGTTTCTTGTCCATTCACGCGTCGAAATATTATCAAAAAACTTTATTTTTAAAAAATTATAAAATTTAAAATTATTAAAAATAGTCATCAACTTGTATATTATTATTTTTAATTAAAAGTTCCACAAATATATAAAAACATATTTCAGTATTATATACGACTACAAGAATTCAAATATTTTCATAATATTTATTTTAAACCTAAGCTTTTACGAATTTATTTTTAAATTTTATTTGAAAGATCTCATATCAATGAATTTTCTATCAAATAAATTTATGATCTCTATTCATATGTTTCTAATATGAGATATTGATTAAATTATCAATAACTTTTCTTTCAAATAAAGAATCATTATTATTTTTATGCACTTGACCTCTCCTCAAGTATTTAGTCATCCTTGACTTGCTCTAGATCTCCTCTTAAACATCCAGTTACTATTGTATCCAAGACTCCCTTAAATATTCGATCACTCTTGATATGCTCCCAGACTCCCTCAAATATCTAGTTACTATTGACCAACCTCCGGGCTTTCCCTCAAGCATTCGATCAATCGAGGTTATTCCTCTCTTCTAAGACTTTTTCACCACCTAAAATTCTGATGTGCGTAGATTATATGATTTTATGCATTGCTTGTCGTACATCTATTTATATTTCATGAGCATATTCTATTTTATCACACCCTTATTCTTCTATAATTTTGCTATATTTATTATCTTTGTTTGATGAACTGCTTTTTGTTGATTTTCATTAATAGCAGAGGCAGATTTATATAGGGACCCGAGGGGCACCACCAAATTTTTAATAACATTATTTTTATATAAAGTTTTTGATTTTTTTAGTATAGAAATTTTTTATTTTCTTAGTATATATATTATTTGCCCCTTTAAAAATAAATATTTATAATTAGTCTAATAATTTGTTTAGTTTTTCTTTAAACACATATCTAGGGTTCAAATCTCTTGGAGGACTAAATTTAAAATTTTTTTTTCCCTATTTCTCAAATTTCAACTAGATGGAGGAGGTCATTATTATAATAATTATTTATGTTACTTAATACGTGACCTCTCCAAACTTATCATTCTAGATCCGTCCCTAATTGATAGGATGAGTTTTCCGAGTGAAATGGAGCAAGTTTGGATGAGAAGTCAACAAGACATGATCATGTGCCAAGGAGACACACCTAGAATGCACTGCAGGCCGATTTTAAAACGGCCACAACTTCTTGCTCGGTTGGAGTTTTGGGTTGTTCTTTCTATCAAAATGAAGAGGACTTCAAGATTTACAACTTTGCTTTAGACTTAGCCCATGAAAACAACATCTAGCCTTCCTAAAATAAGCCAAACGACTGTGCCTCCCCTAGACATAGCCGTGTGAAGTGGCACACCTAGACTGCATTGCAGACCGATTTTGAAACGACCATAACATCTTGCTTGGTTGGAGTTTTAGGGTGCTCTTTATATCAAATTGAAGAAGACTTCAAGATTTACAACTTTGCTTCAGACCTCAGCCTACGGAAACTGTCTTAGGGAGGAACAACCGTGTCTCTCCTAGATAGGACCGTGTGGAAAAGGAGGCATGGTCGTGTGAAGTAGCACACCCTAGACTACACTGCTGACTGATTTTGAAAAGACCATAAGTTCTTGCTCAGTTGGAATTTTGGGTTGTTCTTTATATCAATTGAAGAAGACTTTAAGATCTACAATTTTTCTTCAGACACCAACACGAGAAAAAGACATCTAGCTATGCTAAAAGGGGAGACAATACCATATCTTGTTTCCAAGTAGAAGTGTGAAGAGGTGTGCAAATTTGCACACCCGTATGAAAGATGCATGGCCAAGGCAGATTTGCACACCCAAGCCTAAGGCCATAGCGGGGAAGGGGAGAGGGGTGGGGGTGCAAATCTGCACCCCCGTGCCTCCTTGGTTGTGAAATGCACGACCCAGGGGGGGTGCAAATCCTCCCCGTTTGTCTTGGGGTTAGCCCCTTTGCCTTGGGGAAGGATTCTCCCCTCTAAGGGAGACCCTAGAGCCGCCTTCTTCACCTCTATCGATGATCCGTCCACCTCCAGAGCAAGGAGATCCTCCGAGAAGATCGACGACACATCGATAAGCATTCTCTTCTCTTCATGTTTTGAGTTGTAGATGCTTTATTTCTTATTTTGTTGTTGTATCCTACTTGCAATGGAGTAGTTTTTTCCATCTAGGTTGTAGGGAGTGTAGGATCAGATACGTCGATAGTGGAGGGGGGGATGAATATCAACCATCATTATCTTGTCTGAGTTTCGTGGTTCGTTCGACTTTCTTATCAAAGATGTTAGCACGCAGCAAAATAAATAAAGAAAATAAGTAACACAGTAGACACGTGGGATTTACTTGGTTCCCAACCCCCCAGGGTCAGTACATCCAAGGCCAATACACTTAGCGTAAGTCCACTAATGGTCTCCTTTCCAAAACTTTTCAGAGGCGAAGAAACCCATCTTACAGTTCAATAATACAAGCACAAATATAAAAATGAGCTTTTTCAACATATAGTAATGCAAACCAAATGAAGAAGATCCTGGCCAATCTGGAAGTCTGAAGCACAACACATTTCCTTCTAGAGCCTCCTTGGTCACAGAGCTTCATCTTAACGCTTTTCTTTTGCACAAATATAGTAGGATGATGGAAAATGATGATCTGAATGCTCTGCTCGAGGTCCCTTATACAGGGGTTATATGGGCGCCTAAATAACTACACGAGCGCCCCCAAATCGAAGCTTATCTAATCTGAACTCGTCGAGCCTTATCACTGAGTTGTGGATTGGGTCCCAGGTGCCCGTATTACCTTCATAGGTGCCTGGGACCATCCAGGTACCTGGGAACATCCCAGGCGCCTAAAATCTAGGCACCAGGAAGCATTCAGGCACCTAGATTAGCCTTCCAAGCACCTAGACCAAGTTGGTCCATGCCCGTTCACTTGCATATGCTCTTCCAATCTTGCTTTCAGCTCCAGGTTCCTGCAAGACAAGCATACACAAGATAAACAAATAACCTAAGTCTAAGTTTTGTAAGTCTACCTGATTTACTAGACTTTTTTTTGGAGTCAAACCCCCAAGACTTTACCACATAAAGTCCACTCCTTAGGGTTTCATTACCTAGGTTCACTCACTAAGACCTGGCTTCACTTACCAGGATTTTGTTGCCCAACTTCACTCACTAGTGCTTCCACTACCTAACTTCACTCAATAGGACTCAGTTTCACTCACTAGGATTTCGTGCCTAACCTGCGGTCATATCTTCATGCTCGATCCTTGACCAGGACTTCGGTGCCCATCTCTCGGCCAGGTCTTCGTGCCCAATTCCTTAAACCAGGATTTAGTGCCTAAGGTCAGGTTTTTGTGCCTAATTCCCGAACCAGGACTTAGGTGCCTTAACAAGAACTTCTTTGTTAGTTATCTGATCCTGACTAAACTTCTCTCTTCTAAACATCAAGTCTTGCTTGAATTACTCTTGGTCAAACTGATTAGCCCTGGGTACTTTGCTAGTCATTTGATCCTAACTAAACTTTACTCTGCCAAACATCAAGTCCTATTTGACTTAACCCTTGGTACATTATCAAACATATTTACTTCTTTCTCTTGGTACTTTGCTAGTCATCTAATCATAACTAGACTTTACTCTACCAAACATCAAGTCCTATTTGGCTTAACCCTTGGTCAAACTGATCAGACCTTGGTATATTGTCAAACATCTAAACTCTAAAGGTTGATTGTTCTTATCTGATGCTTCTTGCACCAATAATCTCTCCTTTTCTGATATTTAACAATAATCTTAAGTTAGGTTTGGGTCTAAGGGCTTTAGGCCAAAACTTAAAAGACTAAAAATATTTGTAACTTAAGGTACTCTCTCCCTTTGACATACATCAAAAAAAAAGACAAGCCAAAAATATTAAGTATAAATCTTGCATCAACAATATGATTTTTGAAAATACTTAAAATTTTTAAGTAAGAAGTAATATTTTCAAAAAAACCTTTTATGTAAAAAAAACTAAGTACTTTTTGTTTTGAAAATATTTAAGGAAAGCTAAGTACTTAAGGAAGATTGTTTGAAAAACATAAACGTTTCTTTGATTTGGACTTCTTTAAATCTGACACAATCCTAGGAATCTTGTTGACCACAAAATTTTTTTCTATGTATCTTAAGGATTTTCCAAAACAAAGATTTATCAACATATTTTCAACATACATTTTTGAAGAATTTTTGAAACATAATAGGTCTCTTAGTTAGGATGTCTCCCCAATCTGATACAATCCTATGAAACCTTATTAATCACAAGGAAAATTTTCCTATGTGTATTAGCGATTTTCCAAAAAAATAATAAAGTAATTTTTTTTTAAAATAAGAGTTTGTAAAATATTTTGAAAATGTACATGAAAAATATTTGAAAATTATAATAGTTCTTTTAATTTGGACTCCCCCTAAGCCTGACACAATCTAGGATGTTTGTTGACCACAAGATAATATTCCTATGCGTCTTAGGGTTTGACTCAAATCAAAAGAATGATAAATTATTTTGCAAAATAATTTAGAGTGGTTTTGCAAAAATTGAGTGTTCTTCTGATCAGGACTCATCCTAAGCTTGACACAATCCTAGAAATCCTTGTTTGATCATAAGGAAAACTTCCTATATATCTCAGGATTTATCCAAATCAAACGTGTATTCTTAAAATATTTTTCAAGACTAAATTTTTAAAATTAATTTTGAAGGCACATTTTCCAAAGATAACTATAAGCTAAATTTTGAAAATATTTTTCAAAAATAATAATTTTTGAAAGCACATTTTTCAAATATGATTTTTCAATCTAATTTTTGAAAATATAAAAATAACAATATTTTTTTTCAAAGATATAAAAATTTTTGGAAGCGTTTTCAAAAGCATGTTTTTCAAAATTTAATGACAAAAATTAACGTAGCTCCCCCTTAATTTAACACTTTCTGGTTATCCTTGTTAACTACAAGGAACTCTGCATAAGTGTCTTAAGGGACTTTAGTGTTTGTTGGAACTTGGATGGCTAGAGAGGGGGGGGGGGTGAATATAGCCAGACACAATTTTCTTGAGCTTTCAACAACTTTTTGCACTTCAAGAGTTAGGCAGCGGAAACAAACAACACAAGTGCAGAAACAGAAATGGAAATGACAAACCTAATACGCTAACAAGAGGATATACAAGGTTTGGGGATAACTTGCCCCTACTCCTTGGCGTGCCCGTAAGGTGGGCGATCCCTTGATCGTTGGCAGATCAAGCCCCGGAAATCCGGATATCAAATCCTCCTTCTCGGTGGAGTAACCTCTCCACAGTGTTTCAACAGATTGATAAATTTAAACACAAGGAAACGCAAGCAGGAATCTTATAGAGCACTTAGGATAGCAAGAACACAAGCGAACTCCTCACCGAGCTCCACTCAACACAGATCTCACGCAAGAACTCCCTTCTTCGTGTCTTCTCGCTGATGGACTCGCCAAGCTTCTTGTTTCTTCTTCCAAGCGCTCAAGTATGCAGAAGCTTCAAAAGATGCTCAAGTTTGCAAATGCTTCAAGATACAGGATCAGAGTTGTCGCCCCAGGAGCTCAAGAGTTGTAGCAAGAACAGAAGAGATCCCTCCTCTCTTCTTCCCAGCCACCACTTAACCTGCTGCCATCGTCAGCATCGCCAGGTCAGACGCTCCTCTGGAGCTTGCCAGCTTCTCACCTGCAACAACCCAGCTATCCCTGACCTCACATGGACTCCCTGAGCTTCTCTCAGTCGAGCCCCAGTCAGTAGCTCCAGATTAGCCAGCGTCCGTTGAAGCCTGAGAAAGAAACCTGTCAAACCTGCTCGATGGAAAGTCTCCCATTGACCCTCCATGAGTGTTTGAATCCATCCCTGTCACCTGCACACTCAATCAGACGCTTAGCAAAGCATATCACATGAAATCAGCAATGTATCAGAGAATCGGCAGATAAAACAGTCGCGATCAGAGCTTCTGACAGCGTATTTGAATTAAAGTTCTGCTCCTGATCGGTCCCCAGACCGATCAGGGAGGACCCTGATCGATCACCAAACCGATCCAGCAGTCTGCTGCACACTCCTGATAGGTCCCCAGACCTATCCAGCAGTCTGCTGCACACTCTTGATCGGTCCCCAGACCAATCAGGATGTGGCCTGATCGGTCACCAGACCGATCAGGACATGCTCAGACCGATCAGGACCCACCTTGATTGATCATAGTGAGGAACTCGCGACATTTGATCGTTCACCAGAACGATCCGAACAGTATACCTGACCGATCAGGAGCCGATCAGTAGGTTTGCCAAAGTCACCGTATGATCCCTGATAGGTCACCAGACCGATCAGACATCGTTGGATCGGTCACCAGACCAATCCACGAGGGAACTCCATGCCAACTTCCCTGATCGGTCACCAGACCGATCCAGGCAAGGCCAAACCCACTCTAAATCACGAGAACAAGCTTCCAGCCCTTCTCTAACTCGTTCTTAGTCCCCCGGACCAAGACTCCGTGCCCAGTTTCACTCACTGGGACTTCAACCTAGCCCTCCAAGCTAGGACCTGGCCCTCCAAGCTAGGACCTGGCCCTCCAAGCCAGGATTTCATCCAACCTAGCCCTCCAAGCTAGGACCTGGCTTCACTCACCAGGATTTCATCCAACCTGGCTTCACTCACCAGGACCCAGCTTCACTCACCAGGATTTCAACCTAGCTTCACTCACTAGGATTTCAATCACCTGGCTTCACTCACCAGGACCCGGCTTCACTCACCGAGATTTCAACCTAGCTTCACTCACTAGGATTTCCATCACCTGGCTTCACTCACCAGGACCCGACTTCACTCACCGGGATTTCAACCTAGCTTCACTCACTAGAATTTCCATCACCTGGCTTCACTCACCAGGACCCGACTTCACTCACCGGCATTTCAACCTAGCTTCACTCACTAGGATTTCCATCACCTGGCTTCACTCACCAGGACTCGGCTTCACTCACCAGGATTTCAACCTAGCTTCACTCACTAGGATTTCCATCACCTAACCCTCCGAGTTAGGACTTTTCACACCTAGCCCTCCAAGCTAGGACTTTTTCACACCTAACTCTCCAAGTTAGGACTTTTCACACCTAACCCTCCAAGTTAGGATTTTTCACATGCCAGCATGCGATCTCCCGATCCACCTGGACTTAATCCAAATTCAACCAAACTTGAATCAAACTTAAATCCGTGTCAAACACCAAAACAACAATCAGGGGCAGACTGCATCAACAGTGTTGACCTAGAGGATTTGTGTCTAAGTGTAGGCCAAGCAATTTTCAAAAAGATATATAAGTTTTTGAAAACTATTTATAAGTATACACAATCAGGCATGAAATTCATTAAAACATTATTATGTTTGATGGGGTTGAGTACCTTGTAGCGGACAGGTGGGCTGAAGAAGTTGAGTGACAAGATGTAGCGAGTCTGAATGACTCTCTTTTCGGAGCTCCCGAGACCCTCTCGAGAAGGGGATCCCCCGGGCCCCCTGCGGTAGATACGCCCCGGAGATCAAATTAGAAGACCCCCTCCCGGGAGCACCTCTGGATGTCGGGTCCCGAGACCACCTCAGCGAAGCAGAGTGCCTGGGACCCCTAGTCCCCGGGCCAGAAGACCCTGAGATCACCTCGGGGGAGCGGAGCCCAGGAAGCATTCGGACTCAAGTAACGGTCCCCCTTTCTTCGGATCTGCGGATAACCATCACCCGTTATCGTGGAGTCATCATGACCCATAAATGTAACAACGGGCCAAACTTGATGGTGACGTGGACCGTTGCAAAGGTTATCCAGTAACCGACAAATGGGGGGACGGGGCAAAGATCGCGGAGACGCACGAAGGCAGCCGCCGCAGGTATAAAAGGTACTCCAACCCCTCCGGTAAAGGGGTTACAACTTCTTTACTACTCATATACTTTCCTGCCTTCTTCTCATCTCCTCCATCAAGGCACTGACTTGAGCGTTAAAGTGGGCTCCGCCGGACAACCTCCGGTGTGTTCCCCTAACGCTCGTGTTAATCTCGCAAGGTGTAGAGTTCCTCCTCTAGCGTCAGCATCTGTGTGGGCTGAATCGTGGTGACTGGTCGTCGATGTCGATTCCTTTTGGAACAATGTTAAAACACTATTTTGAAGATAGATTTATAGAAAATATTCTAAGGGTTTTTAAAAATAATTTTAAAATATTTTATCAATTAATTATGTTGAGGCAATCGACCCTTAAATGATTGGAAGATCATGATTTTGATGTGTGTGGGTGAATATGTTTAAGGTTAGAGTGTTATGTTGTATTTGATGTGTGTGATTGAGTTTGCAGGACTTGGAGAATCACACACGGTGGACATATCCGAGGGACAAGAGCCGAGGGAGGAGAGCTCCAAGGGCAAGCCGGGAAGTGGACTTCAAGGGCACACGTGAAGGGTGACATGAAGGCAAGCCAAGGGAAGGCTTGCGTGCGCATCCGAGGGACGATAACCAGAGGAAGAGGACTTCAAGAGGCAAGCCAAGGGAGCAGACCTGAATGATGGATCGTTTATGTCCGTGCTAGAGGGGGGGGTGAATAGCACTTTGTCATTTTGATCTTTGGTATCCACCCAGATGGGTGACTAGTCCAAGGATCCACACCGCGAGCACCACTTTCACTATGGAAAACTCTCCTTTAGGTGGAGAAACCTTTACAACAGTGATCTTCCTCTTTACAGAATGAAGTAGAATGTGAGAGGAAGTAGAAAACGCTCTTCAGACGAGTAGCACTTCGACGCTGTACGGAATCGTACCGCTCACGTGCAAAAAGGTACTCCTTTTATAGGAGAACAGGACAAACTCACAGTCTGTCCAGCCCCGCACCAGTCGACTGCCCCAAGGGCAGTCGACTGGTCTAGCATTAATTGCTAGCCAACGGTTAGTTTTCGGGGTATACCAGTCGACTGCCCCAGGGGCAATCGACTGGTCCGAGGCCGAAAACCCTCTGTGAGTTTTAGCAGTCGACTGCCCCTGGGGCAGTCGACTACCCTGCCTCTCAGCCTAGTTCCAGCAACTCTGGACCTTCTCCTTCACGTATGCCTTCAGGTTTGCTCCCTTGGCTCGCCCCTTGAAGTCCTCTTCCTCTGGCTATCGTCCCTCGGATGTGCACGCAAGCCTTCCCTTGGCTTGCCTCCATGCCACCCTTCACGTGTGCCCTTGAAGTTCACTTCCTGGCTTGCCCTTGGAGCTCTCCTCTCTCGGCTCTCGTCCCTCGGATATGTCCACCATGTGTGATTCTTCAAGTCCTGCAAAACTCAATCACACACATCAAATACAATATAACACTCTAACCTTAAACATATTCACCCACACACATCAAAACCATGATCTTCCAATCATTTAAGGGTCGATTGCCTCAACAATCTCCCCCTTTTTGATGCGTGGCAATATGTTTAAGTTTAGAGATAAATAACAGCCACAATAGCAATAGCAAAAGATAGCAATTGAAAAAGCATAAGACATAGTGACCCTAAGAGGTAACCTCCCCCTTAATCCATGTCTTTTCCCAATTTCAATTCTAATTCATAATCCAAGTTAAGTTTTCACTTAACACTAAACAACATTAAAAATGTAAGACATATCCAAACCTAAGAGGTAACCTCCCCCTTAATCCATGTCTTTTCCCATTTTTTAACCATCCAAAATCTAGGTTAGACAAAAATACCTTAAACCATCCATTTCAAGGTTAAAATTCTAACTTAAACCCACCCATTCTCCCCTTGTGACACCATTAAAATGATTGCCTCAAACAACCCAACCCTATGACATCAAACGAAAGAGATTTGGATTTCTGAAAAAATATCAGAATCTGAAAACAGGCGTGCCAGTCGACTGCCATGGGGCAGTCGACTGATACGCTATCAGTCTGAATTTTCAGCTTTTCTGCCGAATTTCATAAACTTCCAAAAAATTCCAGAAAATTCCAAAAATTGTAAAATTTTGCAGACATGTTTGAAATGATATACTCTATCTAGGAAAAATATTAGTCCATATAAAATTTCAAACATGCATGACTTTGATAAAAATCCAAAATCTTTGAAAACCACTACATTTTTTATCAAACTTACAATCTAATTTTGCAATCATATGACTTTTAGAAGCATGACAAAGCATATAAAGCATCAAATTTGATGAAGGGGAATCGATCGGATGATC